>JAHRHZ010000204.1:1019694-1117232 GCA_024137785.1 Ginglymostoma cirratum | reverse complement strand
TGTTATCTCGGATTCTCCAGCATCTGCAGTACCTTTTATCTCTGATACAGTTAAACTATATCTGGTCACCTTATTTAATTCAACGCATTGGAGACAGTTCAGAGAAACTTTACTACACTAAGACCTGAAATAGGTGACCTGTCTTTTGAGGGTGGGTTTTAAAGCCTGTGTTCGATCCTCCTTAGTTTAGGAGAGCGAGAGGTGACTTGAGGGTGATGAGAAGGGGACTGCCTGTGAGATACTTCATATATGCCTAAATTCTCTGCACGGTTGCACACTGCCCTCAAGGTGGCTGTGGAGGTATAGAGACTGTCATACATGGACTTCTGAAATGTGCCTTTGAAAACGAAGTCTGGAGAGAGATGCAATGTTTTTTTTATCAGAGTTTGTCCCAAGTAGAGTACTTTTGTTTCCTGCGATACACACTGAGACAAACATTGACTGCAACTGGAGGACAATCAACTTGGTGAAAGATGCTCTTTAATCTGCCTGAAACTTGTTGGTCTTCCAGAGCAAGGAGTTGACCTCAACTGAGTGTTGCAGACTGGCGTATTCCAAGGTCTTGGACTACGTGCTGAGGGACCCACTAAGGCTTGGGGCAGCTGCCGCCAAGGTACAGTAGGTGAAGACCACCGTGTAAGGTCTTTTGGTGGTCTTTCGACTGAAGTTAAATGGGAGTTTGTTTAGTTATTGAATCCTCGTGATCTCTCAAATGTATGTAAATATAGGCTTGTATAGGTAAGAAATGCCTTGGGTTTGTTTGGTCTATGTATGAAAAACTGTAGAGAATTAAACTGCTCCAGTGTCTATGTATGTCCATAAAGATTTTGTTATGAGTAAAATATACTTTTGAATTTTTTTTAAAAAGTGACTTGATTAAAACATAAGATCCTGAAAGGTCTTGATGCGGAGACGAGTTTCCACTTTTGGGAGAATCTATAACTAGGGATGCGCTGTTTAAAAATAAGGTATCATTCATTTAAAATAGAGATGAGGCTTTTTTTGGAACTCTCTTCCAGAAAAAGTGGTAGAAGCAGAGTCCTTGAATATTTCTAAGGCAGACTTAGAAAGATTAGTGAGGTAGACAAAAATGTGGATTTAAGGTTCTATTCAGAGTAGCCACAACCTTATTAAACAGCAGGGCAGTCTTGAGGGGCTGAATGGTCTACTCTAATCATATGCTTATACACCAGACTGCCTGCATATTAAACTATGGAGGGAGCATGTGATAGCTGTGCTATTCCAACCAATCAGAAGAAATGGTGGTAAACAATTAAACGACAAATTAGACAGACAAACTGGAGGTTAGAAGAACACAGCAAACCAGGCAGCATCTGCAGGAAAGGAGAAGTCAATGTTTCAGGTATTACCATTCTTGAGGACTGGATGTGGGGGGTAGGGGAAGCTGCAGATAGAGCGAGGGGAACGGTGGAGGCAGAATGGTGGTGATAGGTGGACACTGGTAGTAGGGACAACCTGGTTGGTCAAAGAGGAGGATGAATCCAGCTTCATCTTTAGTTGCTTCAACAATGTCCTTCCCTCCATCACAAGAAAATTATGAGTATTTGCTGCAATGGCAGAATTTTCAACACCATTTGTAACTCCAGTTCATGCCAGCCTGGAAAACATCCAACAAGTGAGAATCTAATTGTTGGTACCTTCCCTTACCAGAAACAGGACACAACCAGTCATATAAATATTATGGCTGCAATAGTTGGTCAAAGGTTGAAAAATCTGCGGTCATTGAATCACAAAAACTTGCCCACCATCTACAAGACACATGTCAGGACTGTGATGGGATATGTTCCATTTATGCATGTCTGCAGCTCCAATAACACTCAAGAATCTAACCAGTATCCAGGAAAAAAACGGTCGATTTGATTGGTACTTCACCCATTACCATTAGCTTTCATTCTCCCACAGCAGCAACTCACCAAGACTCCTTTGAAGGCAACTTCCAAACCCACAACCTCTACTGCACAGAATAACGAAGATTGCAGAAGCAGAAAAAAACACCATCACCTGCAAGTTTCCCTCCAAATCACACACCATCCTGACTAATATAGGAATATAGGACTTATGATGTTGAAGTAGACCATTTGGCCATGTAATAAGACCATGCCTGATCTGACTGCCATTTGGATTTCGCTCTCCTGTCTGTACCCAAAATTCTTGACACATTTGTCTATCAAAAATATACTTAATTCAATTTTGAATAAATGCAATCTCTCAGCCTACACTGCTTGTCAGAGTAGAGAATTTGACAAACTAATAACCCTCTGAAAGATATAAAATTCTCCTAATCTCCATCTGATAAGGATAACCTCTTATTCCTAAACTATGTATCCTAATTCTAGTCTCCCCCAGAACAGAAAACACCCTTTTGGTGTCTCCTCCAAATTTTATATATTTCAATAGGGTTATTCATTTTTCTGAAGTCCAAAGGGTATGGGTCAAAACTGTTCAACATTTCCTCACAGGAAAAGCCATTCATCCAAAGATGGAACTATATTGTCATTGATTCACTGACAAATCCTGGAACTTCTACCCTATCAGAACTATTGGATGTCCCTACACTACCGAAACTGTAGCAACTCCAGAAGGTTGCTCACCATCACCTTCTTAAGGGTAATTAACGATAGGCAATAGTTGTTGCACTTGCCAGTGATAGTCATATCCTATGAATGAACAAAAATTTAAAACAGAAAAAAAATTTTGTACAATTATTTTTCTTTCTTCTTTACTCAACCCACCCCCTTTTATCTCTCTCCTGAAGTTATTTCATAGATTTGAGATGCTGGTGTCACTTTTTTTATTCACTTGTGTGATGTGGGCATCACTGGCCAGCATTTATTACCCATCCCTAGTTGTCGCTTGAGAAGGTGGAGGTTATCTACCTTCTTGAACCGCTATAGTCCATGTATTATAAGTAGACCCACAATGCCCTTAGGAATGGAATTCGATCCAGCTGCAGTGGCAATTCATTTCCCAATCAGGATGGTGAGTGGCTTGGAGCAAACTTGAAAGTGGCAGTGTTCCCATGTATCTGCTCCCCCTTTGTCCTGGATGGTGATGGTCACGGGTTTGGAATGTGCTTTCGAAGGATCTTCAGTGAATTTTTGCAGTGCATCTTTTAGATGGTATGATGGTACGCTGCTGCTACTGAATGAGAGAATGTCAAGGGAATGGATATTAATGATGTGGTGCCAATCAAGTGGGCTATTTTGTCCCAAATGGTATCAAGCTTTTTGAGTGCTGTTGGAGCTGCACCCTTCTAGCCAACTGGAGATTTTTTTCATCACACTCCTGACTGTGCCTGAGATATGGTGGGCAAGCTTTAGGGAGTCAGGAAGTGAGTTATTGGCTGTGATATTCCTGGCCCTGACTTGGTGTAGCAGCCATTGTATTTATATAGTAACCCACAGGATGTTGGCAGTGGGGAATTCAGTGATGGTAACGCCACTGAATGTCAAGGCATGGTGGATAGATTCTCTCTTATTGGAGATGGTCGTTGCTTGGCATTTGCATTGTCTGAATATCACTTACCACTTTTCAGCTCAAACCTGGATATTATCCAGATCTTGCTGCATTGAACATGGACTGCTTCAGACTGCTAAGGAGTTGCAAATGGTGCTGAACATTGTGCAATCATCTGTAAACATCCTCATTTCTAACCTTAGTATGGAGAGAAGATAATTGATGAAGCAACTGAAGAGATTTGGGCGTGGGAATCCTTGTAGAGATACGCTGAAGCTAAGATGACTGATCTCTAACAACCACAACTATCTTCCTATGAACCAGCAGAGAGCTTTCCCCCAATTCCAATTGACTTTAGTTTTCCTAGAGTTCTTTGATGCCACTCTTGGTCAAATGCGACTTTGATGTTAACGTCTGCCACTCTCACCTCTTCTCTGGATTTCAGCTGTTTAGTCCTTGTTTGAGCCAAGGTTGTAATGAAGTCAGGAACTCAGTCGCCCTGGTGTTGGTTGGTCATTGGTTGTGCAACCACTTATCTCTGTCTATCATTTGCTACTTATGCTGTTCAGCATGCAGTTAGCCCTGTTTTGTACCTTCACCAGTGGACACCTCATTTTTAGGTATGCCTACGCTGCTCCCAGTAATGCCTTCCTGCACTCTCCTGATCCCCTGGCTTGATGGTAATTCTTAAGTGGGGTATATACCAGGCCATGAGATTATAGATTGTGTTGTTGATTCTGCTGTTGTTGGCCCACTGCATCTCACAGGTGCCCAGTTTTGAGCTGCTAGCTCTGTTTGAAGTCTATCCCATTTAGCATGGTGATAGTGTCACACAACATGACGGAGGTTATTCTCACTGTGAAGGCGGGTCTTCATTTCCACAAGGACTGTGCACTTACTAATACTAATGCAGTTGGCAGATTAGTAAGAATGAAGTCAAGCACGCTTTTCCCTCTTGTTGCTTCCCTCACCACCTGCCACAGTCCTGGTCTAGCATCTGTGTCCTTTAGGATTCGAACAACCCAATTTTTCATTCTGCTGCCAAGCCAATCTTGGCAGTCGACATTGAAATGCCCCAACCAGAGTACACTTTGCCCCTTTGTCAATCTCAGTGTTTCTCTGAGGGTTGTTCAACATGGAGGAATGCTGATTTATCAGCCGAAGGAAGGCAGTATGTGGTAATCAGCAGGAGGTTCCTGAACCATAATTGAGTTACTTATCCATCCCACCAGCATCCACATCCAGAAGATCATCAGATTCTATTTCCACCACCTCCAGGCAGATGCCACCAACTGACACATATTCCACTCCCCTCCCTTGTCCACCTTCCACAGGGATTGTTCCCTCCAGGACACCCTGGTTCACTCTGCTTTCATTCCCAACACGCCCCCACAGCCCTATGGCATCTTCCACTGTAACTAGCAAAGGTGCAACACCTCCCCATTTACCTCCTCCCTCCTCAGTAGCCAAGGGCTCAAGCAACACTTCACCTGCACTTCCCAGAATCTAGTCTACTGCATTCGCTGCTCGCAATGTGGTCTCCTCTACACTGGGGAAACGAAGCGTAGACTGGGTGACTGCTTCTTAGAACATCTATGTTCTGTTCGCAATAAAGACCCTGAGCTCCCTGTTGCCTGCTACGTTAACACACCACCCTGTTCCCTGACCAACATCTGTCTCTGGCTTGCTGTAGTATTCCAGTGAAGCTAAACGCAAACTGGAGGAACAACACCTCATTTCCTGCTTGGGAACCCTGCGACCCTCTGGACTCAATATCGAGTTGAATAATTTTAGGGCCTAAACTCTCCCATGTCCTAGCCCCCTACCCAACACACCAGGCCTTGTCATCACATAGCCTGCCATTACACACCCCTTGTTGTTAATCACTGACAGTCCCCATTAACAACTATTCACCCTCCCAGCCAGATGGTTATCAACTCTTTTGTCTGTCCAACTGTTATTCCTCTCTTTAGGCTCTGTCCTATTGTTTACTCCCTACCCCACCACCTCCCAATTTTCTGCATGTAAACTGATGTTTTCATAGCTAACATCAGTTCTGAGGAAGGGTCACTAGACCCGAAATGTTAACGCTGAGTTTTTTCTTCACAGATGCTGCTGGACCTGCTGAGCTTTGCCAGCAACCTTGTTTTTGTTCTGATTTTGTTCCTGATTTACAGCGTCTGCAGTTCTTTCGAATTTTATATTGAGAATATGGACAGGTTGTGTCAGGTTAGGAGGCGGGGTCAAGAGGGAGGGCTGGTCATGGGATGAGACCGGGAGTGGGGAGATTTTGAAACTGGTAAAATCCACCCCTGGCCTCATCCCATGACCAACCCTCCCTCTCAACCCCGCCTCCTTGACCTGACACAACCTGTCCATCTTCTCTCCCACCTATCCACTCCTCCCACCTCACTGACCAATCCCCACCACTGCCTACCTGCACTCACCTATCCCATCCCACCTACCTTCCCCAGCCCCACCCCTCCTCTCTCTATTTATTTTGGAGCTCCCCTCCTCCTCCCCATTTCTGAAGAAGGGTCCCGACCCAAAACGTCAGCTTTCCTGCTCCTCTGATGCCGCCTCATCTGCCATGTTCCTCCAGCTCCACACTTTGTTATCCTCAGAACGTTAGTTGAGTTTCTGGATTGGTAGCCTAACAATAATACCACTAGGCCATCGCTTCCCCTAATCTGGCTATGCTTCATGCATTTTCCAAAGTGAAACTCCAATGGAGATACTAAATACCTTTCAATTAAAATATACTCCTTATAGGAAGAAATTAGAAATGGGTGAAAAATCATCCACGGTTTAACAAGAAAGTCAAGGGTAACATAAAGACAAAAACTAGGGCACATCATACTACAAAAGTTAGTGGTACTCTGGAGGATTGGAAAAACTTTAAATGTCAGTAAAAGGTTACTAAAAACAGAATCAAAAGAGCTAAGATGAACTACGAAAGGAAACTAGTAGAAGACATAAGCAATGATACCAAAAGATTCTGTAAGTATATAAAAAGGAAGAGAGTGGTGAAAGTTAATGTTGGCCCTTTACAGGATGAACATGGCGAGGTAACAATGGGAAACTCAGAAATGGCAGAGTCACAAAACCAACACTTTGTCTCTGTTTTCACAGTGTAAGGTAATAATTTCTTCCCAAAAACTGCAGTTACTACAGAGGAAGTTAAAGAAATTACTATACCTAGACACAAGGCATTAAGTAAATTAATGGGATTAAAGGCAGATATGTCCACTAGTCTGATGGCGTGCACCTGAATGTATTAAAAGAGGGTATTAAACAGAGATAGCAGATGCATTAGTTATGATATTCCAAGTTTCTTGTATTCTGGAAAGGTACCAGTGGATTAGAAATATGCTAATGTGACACCCTTATTCAAAAAAGGAGATAGGCAAAATGTGGGAGACCATAGACAAGTTAGTTTGACTCTATAGTGAGTAAGTTGTTGGAGTCAATCATAAAGGAAGAGATAATTGAACACTTGGAACTACAAAGATCAATTCCCCAGTGTCAGCATGGGTTCATGAAGGGCAAGTTGTGCTTAACAAATTTGTTGGAGTTTACTCAGGATGTAACCAACACGGTAGATAATGGGGATCCAGTGGATGTGGTATATCTAGTCTTCCAGAAGACATTTGACAAGATGATGCATAAAAGACGATCCAGAAGATTAAATCCCAAGAGGTTAAGGGTAGAGTATTGGCTTGGATAGAAAATTTGTTAACAGGAAGCAGAAGGTTGGGATAAACGAGATCTTCTCCAGATGGCAAGCTGAAGCTAGTGGGGTGCCACAGGGTTCAGTTCTCAGGCCTCAATTATTTACAATCTACATAAATGATCTGCAAGCAGGGACAAAGTGTAACAAGGCAAAATTCACGTATGATACTAAAAAAGATGGGAAAGAAGGCTGTGATGAGGAGATAAAGAGTTTACAAATAGATATTGGTAGGCTATGAAAATGGGTCAGAATCTGGTGGTTGGAGTTCAATGTGAATAAGTGTGAGGTTGTCCATCTTGGCCACAAAAACAAAAGGGCAAATTATTATTTAAATGAGAAGCAGATTCCAAGTGCGTCAGTGCAGAGGGACCTGGGTGCCTTTGTGCATGAATCACATGAAGTGGGTATGAAGGTGCAGCATATAATAAGACTGGAAAATGGGATCCTGGCATTTATTGCAAAAGGACTGGATTATAGAATTAGTGTTGTTATATAAGGCATTGGTGAGACCACACCTTTGTATTGTGTCCAGTTTTGGTCTCCTTACTTGAGGAAGGATGTGATGGCACTGAAAGCAGTTTGCAGGAGATTCACCAGATTACTTCCAGGGATGAAAGGGCTGTCATGTGAGGAGCAGTTAAATAACTGAGACTTGTACTCGCTGGAATTCAGAAGAATGAGGGATGATCTGATTGAAGTATATAAAGTGCTAAAGGAGATTGATAAAGTGGATGTTGAACTGATGCTCCACCATGTGGGACAGACTAAAACAAGAGGTTATAGAGTGAAAGGCAGTAGGTTTCAAACTGAGTTGAGATTAAACTACTTCTCTCAGAGGGTTGTGAATCTGTAGAACTTTCTGTTCCAGAGGGCAGAGGTGACAGACTAAATCAACAGATTCAAGAAAGAAATAGATATGTTTCTGATGAAAAGTGGGATAAAGGGCCATGAGAAGCAGGCAGGAGAGTGGAGTTGAGACCATGATAAGATCAGCCATGAGCATGTTAAATGGTGGAGTGAGCTCAAAGGGCTGAATTGCCAACTCCCGCTCCTAATTCCTATGGTCCAAAAAACAGTGCTGGGTTGGGATATGAGCTGCTGACTGCATTGACGTAGACTCCATTGACGTTTCTGGAAAAGTCTAATTTGAACATTGTAATTTTCCAGCATTGTCTACAGCTCTGATAGGGAACTCATGCATTATAGTAAATGACCATTAAGGCATTGAAATCCCTGCAACAGCTAATTGGTCTGACCATCACAAGAACAAACTGTGGTAAAAAGCAGATATAACATTTGATAGGATACATCCGACATGCCTGCTGCAGAGCTCAAAACCCCAAGTATTCAAAGGTAGCAGTGCATGGGATGTTCCAAAAGTGAACTATATGTGCCTGTTTGGCTACCTACACTCACCCCTTTCCATACGAAAGTAGTCTGAGAGTTTACCACTAAGAGCCTGGAGAATCCTCGACACCTGCAGTATCTTGATTTTAATTGCTCCATCTTTGGTGCTGCTTCACTACCTCAGCTGCCTGGGCCCGACACTCTGATTTTTTTTATTCACTCATGCGATATGCATGTCGTTGGCTGGGTTAGTAGTTATTGCCCGTCCTTAGTTGCCCTTGAGAAGTTGGTGATTAGTTGCCTTCTTGAACCACTGCTGTCCATGCGCTATAGGTAGATGCATAATACCATCAGGGAGGCAATTCCAGGATTTTGACTCATATTTCCAAATCAGGATGGTGAGTGGTTTGGAAGGGAACTTGCAGGTGGTGGTGCTCAGCAGTATCTGCTGCTCTTGTCCTTCTAGATGGCAGTGGGTCATGTGCTTGGACGGTGCTGTCTAAGGTTCTTGGGTAAATTTCTGCAGTGCAACTTGCAAATAGTACACACTGCTGCGACTGTGTGTCGGTGGTGAAAGGACTGGATGTGATATCAATCAAGCAGTATCCTTTGTCCTAGATGGTTTCAAGCTGCTTGAATGTTGTTGGACCTGCACCCATTCAGGCAACTGGAGAGTATTCAATTACACTCATGACGTGTGCCTTATTGATGGTGTACAGGCTTTGGAAAATAGGGAGGTCAGTTACTTGCTGTGATATTCCTTGCCCTGACCTGTTCTTGCAGCCACTGTGTATATATGGCAAGGATCCAATGATGGTTGTCTTGTATTGGAGATGGTTATAGCCTGGCATTTGTATGGCACAAATGTTACTTGTCACATATCAGCCCAAACCTGGATATTATACCGAACTGGTTGTATTTGAACATGGGTAACTTCAGTGTCTGAGGAGTCGCGAATGGTGCTGAACATTGTGTAATATTCGGACAGCATCCCCACTCCTGACCTTGTGACTAAGGGGAGGTCATTGGTGACCCATTTGAAAATGTTTGGGCCTAGGACACCACCCTAGGAACTCCTACAGAGATGTTCTGGAGCTGAGATGACTGACCTCAAACATTTTCTCATGCTCGACTAACAGACCACTGGAGGAGGCTGAGATGGATCATCCTCTTGGCACTTCTGGCTGAAGATTTCTGCACATGCTCCAGCCTTACCTTTTGCGCTGATGTATTGCATTCCAACAACTTTGAGGATGGGGATATTTGTGCAGCCTCCTGATACTCATTGACTCCAGTTTTGTTCAGGCTCCTTGATGGCACACTCAGTCAAATGCAGACATCATTTCAAGGACAGTAAATCTCAGTCACCTCTGGAATTCAGCTATTTTGTCTATGTTTGAACCAAGGCTGGAATGAGGTCAACAGTTAATTGGCACTAGTGAAGCACAAACTGGGCCTCACTGAGCAGGTTATTGCTGAGCAGGTGCTCTTAGATAGCATTGCTGATGACACACTCCATCACATTACTGATGAGGAAGAGTAGACTGTTGGGGTGGTAATTGGCTGGGTTGGATTTTTCCTGCTTTATGTGTACAGGGTGTACTTGGGCAATTTTCCACATTGTCAGGAATGCCAGTAGTTTAGCTGTACTGAAAGAGTATAGCTAGTGGAACGGCAATTTCTGGAGCACAAGTCTTCAGTACTATTGCTGGAACATTGTCAGGGCCCATAGCCTTTGCAATATCCAGCGCCTCCAACCATTTCTTGACCATCACATGGAATGCATTGAATTGGCTGAAGGCTGGCATTTATGATGCCAGGGACTTTTTAGATTATGCCCTGCACTCTCCATTGAACCAGGGTTGACCCCCTCGTTTGATGGTAATGGCTGAGTGGGGAGGGTGGGGGGGTATACCGGGTCGTGAGGTTGCAGATTGAGCTGGAGTACAAGTCTGCTGCTGTTGATGGCCCACAGCACCTCATTAATGTTCAATGATGTTCTATTAATGTTCTGAGGAAGGGTCACTGGACCCGAAACATTAACTCTGTTTTCTTCTTCACAGATGCTGCCAGACCTGCTGAGCTTTTCCAGCAACCTTGTTTTTGTTCCTAATTTACAGCATCCACAGTTCTTTTGGGTTTTATTAATGTTCAAAGTTGAGTTGCAAGATCTATTCAAAGTCTGTTCATTTTAGCACAATGACAGTGCCACACAACATGATGGCGATCATTCATAGTTTGAAGACAGGACTTTGTCTCCAGAAGGGCTATGCGTTGGTCACTCTTACCAATACTCTCATGGACAGACATATCTGCAGCCAACAGATTGGTAAGGATGAGGTCAAGTATGTTCTCCCCTCTTGTTAGTTCCCTCACCACCTGCTGCAGACCCAGTCTAGCAACCCTGTCCTTTAGAACCTGACCAGCTTGATCAGTAGTGCTGCTGCCAAGCCACTCTTGGTAGTGGACAGTATATTTTGCAGCCTTGCCACCCCAAGTTATTCCTTCCAAGTGTTGTTCAACATGGAGGAGTACTGATTCACCAGCCGAGCCAGAAAATCAAAGAATCATAGAAATGCTATAGTGTGGAAGCATGGCCATTCAGCCCATCAAGTTCACAACAATCCTCCAAAGAGCATTCCACCTAGACCCACCCCTCTACCTTATCCCTGTAACCATGCATTTCCCATGGTTAATCCACCCAGCCTACACATCCCTGGACGCAATGGGCAATTTATCGTGGCCAATTCACCTAACCTGCACGTCTTTGGACTGTGGGAAGAACCCAGAGTACCAGTAGGAAATGCATGCAAACACAGCGAGAATGTGCAAACTCCACATAGACAATCACCCAAGGCTGGAATCGAACCCACATCCCTGGCGCTGTGAGGTAGCAGTGTTAACCACTGAGCCGTCATGCACCCACCCCTCACCCCGAGGGTACATAGTAATCCGCAGGAGGTTTCCTTGCTCATGTTTAACCTGAAGCCATGAAACCTCATGGGGTCCATTGTCAATGTTGAGCACTCCCAGGGCAACTCCCTCCTGACTGTATACCACTGTGCCGTCAGTCTGTGGGGTCTATCCTGCTGGTGGAACAGGAGGTATCCAGGGATGGTGATGATGGTTTCTGGGATATTGTCTGTGTGGATGAATTCTGAGAGTGTGACTATGTCAGGCTGTTGCTTGACTAGTCTGGTGACAGCTCTCCCAGTTTTGGCACTAGCCCCCAGAGGTTAGTAAGAAGGACATTGCAGGGTTGACAGGGCTATTTCTCCTGTTGTGTTATGTGGTGCCTAGGTCAATGCTATTTGGCCATCTGGTTTCATTTTTTTTGTTGAGGCTGATGCAACTGAGTGGCTTGCTAGGTCATTTCAGAGGGCAGTTGAGAGTCAACCAGATTGTTATGGCCTTAGAGTCACATGTTGGCCAGACCAGGTGAGGATGGCAGATTTCCTTTCCTGAAGGACATTAATGAGTCAGATGGGTTTTTTTCTGACAATCAATGGTTTCATGGTCATCAGTAGATTCTTAATTCCAAATTTTTTTTATTGATTCCAAATTCCATCTTCTGCCTCTGTGGGATTCGAACACATTTCCAGAACATTAGCTGAGTTTCTAGATTAATAGTCGCACGATAGTGCCATGCTTGCAGATTCTTCATCTTCATCCTCCTTTGATGCTCCTTAAAACCAACACCATCAAGTGGACAGTTTGCCAGCCTCACCCCACCTCTTCAGCAAGCAGTCAGTTCACAGATCAGAAAGAAGCAGCTCACAACCAAAGTGCACTGTGGGTGGGCCACATTGCCTAATTATGGGTCTTCTACTCTTCATTTAGGAGGAAGTCCCATTGGGAGCTGATGGCCAAGCTGATTGGATGGCAGTTCCATCAGCCCCCAGCAGTGCCAGAATACTGGTGCTTTTGGAAGAGCTGTCCTATACTGTAGGAAGAAGCTCGCAAAGGACCATAGCTACTCTGTGAAAGTATATCCCAGGGTTTTAGGGTGGTCAGGGCTCTTACAGGGTAGGAAGTGGAAGAAAGAGGAATGGTGGGTCAAGTTCTGTGAGGCACGCAGAATATTGGAGTTACATATTCCTACAAGAACATCCCCAACATAAGATACCTCCCTTCGTTCCTGCCATTGTTCAGGTAGACCTTTAAAAATGGCCTGCCCACTCCCATTGACTGTCCATTCCAGTCATTTTTTGACAATATTACCTGATTCGTAGTTATTTATTTATAAATCTGGGCCAAGTTCAGTGCTCGCCCTCCGTCAGTGTCATGTGAACCACCTCAGGGGTAGGTTGGAAAGTAGTGGGCAAGGCAGTGACCTATTTGCATACCCTTATGCTGAAAATGCCAGGGGAAGCATTGTAATATCCAGCACAGAGTTGGAGACTGAGAAGCTCCCTTTTGTGGGAGCATGGTAGGTAATGACAAACTCATCACACCCACCACCAAGAAAGCTCACTATGTTGTGCACCAATCATCTTGTTAAGAGCTCACTGGCAAAATTCTGCAAACTACTCAGTTACTCACAGGTGAACGGCTCCCCTGAATTTGCCAGTGAATCACAGGTGTGCTGCTTTTGTGTCCTAAAGACCAAGTGTCCAGCCAGGATTTGTGCTTGTATCGTTAATTATCCCAAGTCTCTGAATTACTCGTCCAGTACTAAAACACCAAGCTACCAAAACCAGACTAGATTCATTCCAGTAAAAGTATTGATACCCATAATACTGGAGTCATTTCAATTCTTGTTCGAATGCTCTAATACTGGACCTTGTACAGATATATATTATTCATATGTCTGACATTGCAGTTTGTATAGTTCTATTATTGGTAAATGTTTTTCATCAATTTTGTCATCAATGCAGTGTTTGATTAAATGTTTAAGAACATTTCATTTTTTTTCTCTGAAAATGGTTTATTTTGATTTTGCTGAAATTAATGGCTGATTTGAATCAGATTAAATTACCTGTTGAGGGTCGAGTATTTGTCGATCCCGTATTTTCACTGGGATTGATATTTCTAGATACACCGAAGCATTGTAAGGGTTCTCCATGGTGACCTATGACAGGAGCAGACAGAATATACATTCTATTGAAGAAATACAGTTAATACCATAGCTATATAGATAGGATATAAAACACACAAAACAGGTCATTTGGCCAAGCAAGTCCAAGCAGGTGCTAGTACGAGATTTGAGAGTCATCTTTCCTCATTGAACAAAGAACAAAGAACAAAGAAAATTAGAGCACAGGAACAGGCCCTTCGGCCCTCCAAGCCTGCACCGATCCAGATCCTCTATCTAAACCTGTCGCCTATTTTCCAAGGATCTGTATCCCCCTGCTCCCTGCCCATTCATGTATCTGTCTAGATACATCTTAAATGACGTTATCGTGCCTGCCTCTGCCACCTCCGCTGGCAACGCGTTCCAGGCACCCACCACCCTCTGCATAAAGAACTTTCCACGCATATCTCCCCTAAACCTTTCCCCTCTCACCTTGAAATTGTGACCCCTGGTAATTGAGTCCCCCACTCTGGGAAAAAAACTTCTTGCTATCCACCCTGTCTATACCCCTCATGATTTTGTAGACCTCAATCAGGACCCCCTCATCCTCCATCTTTCTAATGTAAATAATCCTAATCTACTCAACCTTTCTTCATTGCTAGTGCCCTCCATACCAGGCAACATCCTGGTGAACCTCCTCTGTACCCTCTCCAAAGCATCCACATCCTTTTGGTAATGTGGCGACCAGTTGCGTTTCAGTTATAAGGAGAGACTGGATAGGCTGAGGCATTTTCCCCTGGAGAATGGGAGGTTGAGGGTTGAAGTTATCAAGATTTATAAAATCATGAGGGGAGTAGACAAGGTAAATAGCAAGGGTCTTTTCCCTAGAGTAGGGGAGTTCTAAACTAGGGGACATAGTTTAAGATGAGGGGATAAAGATTTAAAAGGGACCTGAGGGGCAACTTTTTCACACGGAGGATGGTCATATATGGCGTGAACTGCCAGAGGAAGTGGTGGATGCAGGCAAATTACATTTAAAAGACATTTGGACAGGTACATGAATAGGAACGTTTTAGAGGATATGGGCAAAATGCAGGCAAATGGAATTAATTTATTTTGGGAAATCCCATTGGCATGCACGGATCGGACTGAAGGGTCTGTTTCCATGCTGTATGACCGTATGACTCTATATAAATCTGTCATAATCCTTTAATTCCTTTTCTCTCTATAGGTTTTTTTCAATCCATCTATACTACTGGAACTACTCCTCATAATAAGCAGCTAAAATGATAGAATCATGTAGCAATGCAAATGACATTGTACCAAGATGCCTGTAAAAGTCGTAAACTTTGAAAGCTTCAAATAGTCCCATCCATTTTCTTTCTCCATAGGCCAGCAATGATTTTTTTTGAGGTATTTATCCAATTTCCTTTGGATTATAACTATTAGGTAGAATATTTCAGTCTGAAGTACGGGTCCAGCAGTGGATGTGGAATGAGTATCATTTCCCTCAAGGACAGGTCAGTTTTTTTCTGGCATGATTACATGGTTGTCAACTCATTGCATATGCTTTAGAGGAACATGGTGAATCTAGTGGTGAGGGCAGTCATGAAGTTGACAATTGCTGTTACCTTGGGGATTGAAGGTCCAGACAACCTATTTTAAGGCCAGCAGGACAGACATTCCCTGCAAGCCAGGAGAATCACTTGGGATCTTGGCATAGTCATCTGCAGCTAAACATCTGGCAATTTCACCCTTCCCTAGTCAAATTTCCACCCGATGTCCATTATACTCCAGCATCACTTCCTCAGTCACCATCTCACCCCATGCAATTTACACTAATCTGAACCATGACTTGGCATAGACAAACTCTTCTCAAAGAGGCCAAACTTATGGCTACCCACTCCAAAGTCCAGGAAGATGACTACCTCACTTGCAGCATGCCACTTATATACTTACAGTCTTACAGTCATGAACCTGAAAATGCATATTGGTCACTTGTATAGAACTTAATTCACAGGGAGAACTTAATTCTGGGAAGCTGGCCTTCAAATAAACATGTATGGCATGCAAATTCTCGCAAAAATATCTTCACAACACTTGCGGTCAGGAAGCTTGCTCCACTTTTAGAATGCTGAGAACTTTCAGCCCACCAACACGAATCTGATTTGATCACCCACCTTGCTTCCTCCTCATGGCAGTAGCGCAAGATTCTTCCAATTGAAAATGTTTCCACCATTCTTTGAGGGAGTGCACTCCAGAGTATAATTTGCTAAGCAAAACATCTTTTTTTGGCCAATTCTTTTGAACCCAATCCTATGGACTATCACCCCTTCTGCTCATTAAATAGCTTATCCTTTTTGTTGAGAATTGGGAGTCCACTGAAACCGGTGTTAAATCAGTATTCCAGATTTGGTATTTCCTACATTTCATGAGACCTCATCTGTGCCACATTAGTAACTAACCTTTTGCAAACATAAACAGCACACATACCTGAAAATTTAATTTAACAGTCTCAAATTCAGCTCCATTGGAAATGTCAACTTCTGTTATTTGATTTCTGCAACAAATTGAACATCTTGATTAATTAAAATTTCTTACATTAGTTTTCGTACAGAGCCTCTCTCAATGCAAAAACTTGCAACGGCGCCAATTTCTTTTACTAATTTCTGGGATCTGAGAGTCTCTGGTATTGTTCTACAGAAAGTGCAGTGAACTTGAACTGCCACAGTCTTTGTGGGGTCAGTACTACACGGTGCTGTTAGAGAAGGAGTTCTAGGAATTAAGTCCAATGAAAGTAGTGACGATACAGCAATATAATTCAGTGGCAAAGTGGCAATTCACTGGACCAATAATCTAGACGCCAATGTTAATGCTCTGAGGACACTGATTCAAATCTGACCATGGCCACTGTACAAATACTGTAGCTACAAGGACATGTCAGAGATCAGAAATATTTAAAAACTGACTTCCTAATGTATTTCCACCCAACAAGAAATCCATGTGCTGATCAGTTAGATGAGAAAGGGAATTCGACCCTGTGAAATGTGAGTGATGAACTTGGCAAAAAGGGAGAGTCCAGATGGCTGTTGTCTGTCTGGTTCCAGGGTTCAGGATATCTGCTCTGGGCTGGAGAACAACTTGCAGTGGGAGAGGAAGGATCCAGTTGTGGTTATGGGTTTCTGAGATCTACACATTACCAGGAGCTGAGGAGTTATTTATAAATGAAGTTGATTTGTTCTCAGCTGACTGAGAAGGTTGGAACTAGAAACAAGTCACAGAAATACAGGCACAAAAAGAGAGAAAGACACAGAGGGCTTGCTGTTGTTTTCCCCAGCAGAAACTATGTTCTCAGCAGTAAATAAAGAAGTCAATATAAATTTGAAGAAAACCAGTTACGTTTCCTGCAGCAGTTACTTGAGCTGTAACTTTTGAATTGATGAAACAGACACATTTTCCAAGTGAGCCAGTGACTCTGCACTTCTTACAAACCAATGGAAGCTTCTGGAGAAAGATAACTGAAGACCAAAGGCCTGGCTGGTTGAAGTTCAATCATCTCAACAATAGAACCAGGAAGTATTTTCCTGTATTTGAGCTAAATTGGGGAATGGTCTGTACTTTTAAAAAAAAATAACATTTGATTTGGCTCCAAGAATAGAGAGTCTTGATTTATGGCATGGCACCCAGTGGGTCATAACAAAAGCCATGTACAGAGCTAGTATTAATCACATCCAGTGTTTGCCGTTCAGATTACTATTCATGTAGAACCTCATTTTGAGTGAGTGATTGCAGTTTTGTCCAGAGGTTTTGGGGTGGTTTTGGGAAGGCAATGTTGGGTTAGTGGGGCAAGAAGAGTACAGTTGATCCCAGTCTTGACTAGATGTGTAGATTTTTTTTTAACGGTAGCTAACAGGCAATAATTACGGTTCCCTATCTTAATCGCTTGCTCCTTCGTAGGTGATCATGAACATTTATTTTCAATTTTGCTGGCTAAGTCCAACAGCTGGAAATCTTGGTTACAAGCTACCTCCCAGCTGTCCCGGGCCATTATCCTTTCAGCTGGGTTTTCTCCTGTACTCTTCATCACACAAGGGTGTTGTGAGGAGATCAGCAAGTGTTAAAATGATGTCTGACTCTCTGGTGGGACTCTGTTGGAGGATCTTTCATAGTTTCAAGATTCTATTTCCTGCTGAATGATGGCCATTCTTAAACATGAATGTTTTGTTACTTGTGTTGGTGAGATGTTGTGGACATCCCTAGATGACAAGCACCAGATTTCCGTGGGTAGCCTTGGTTACAAAACAACTGATCTACAGATCAGCCATCATCTTATTGAATGGGAACACCGGTTCAAGGGTTGAATGGCCTACTTCTGTTCCTATGTTCCTATACTTTCCCAGGAGCAAACTGTGGAATTAAGATTACGAGGATGTGACTCTGAATGAGGTGTTGGAACACAGAGGGTGGAGGAAGTTCAGCCTGGCAATTATTCAACAGACTTAAGGCACTCTCAGTTTGTTTGGATGACAGTGAGTGCTGCAGAGTAGGACAGCTAGTTGACCATGTCACCAGTGAAGGAAGCAATTCTACTGGGGCCGAACAAAGATAAAAGTAGTAGTTGTATGGTGATGTATAGTATTAGAGATTAACATAGTTTTCAGCAGCAAAGAGTGAGATTTCAGGAGGCTGTGTTGCCTGCAGGATTCGAGGGAATTTAAGTGAAAGGGGGAGGATCCAGTCAAAGTGACCTATGTAGGTACTGTTATGACCCCTGCGATAGCATGCTGTAAATTGAACCCAGTAATTCACAGAGTCACACCAAGCATTAAAGCTTTTTTAAAAGCACATAGCATATCCCAATTTACCTGTCTTTCAGAGCAATGTTGATAGCACCACATTTCTGCACTAACAGGTACATTTTTTTTTAATCGTTTGTCGGATGTGGACAGTGATGGCTGGCCAGCATTTCTTGCCCATCCCTAGTTGCCCTTGAGAAGCAGGTGATGAGCTGCCACCTTGAACCACTGCAGTTCACCTGCTGTGGGTTGACCCCGATGCCCTGAGGGAGGGAATTCCAGGATCTTGACCCAACAACAGTGAAGGAACGGCAATACGTTTCCACGTCACGACGGTGATGGCTTGGCCGGGAACTTGAAGGTGATGATGTTCCCATATATCTGCTGCCCTTGTCCTTCTAGGTGGAACTGGTTGTGGGTTTGGAAGGTGCTGTCTGAGGGTCTTTGGTGAATTTCTGCAGTGCATCTTTTAGATAGTACACACTGCTGCTACTGAGCATTGGTGATGGAGGGAGTGGATGCTTGTGGGCGTAGTGCCAATCAAGCGGGCTGCTTTGTTCTGGATGGCAACAACTTTGAAAGTTGTTGGGGCTGCAGTCATCCAGGCAAGTGGGGAATATTCCATCACACTCCTGACTTGTGCCTTGTAGATGGTGGACAGGCTATGGGGAGTCAAGAGGTGAGTTACTCGCCACAGTGGTCCTAGCCTCTGACCTGCTCTTGTAGCCGCTGTGTTAATGTGGTGAGTCCTGTTGAGTTTCTAATCAATGACAACCCCCAGGATGTTGATAGTGGAGGAATCAGTGATGGTAAGATCATTGAATGCCAAAGGCCGGTGGTTAGCTTGTCTCTTATTTTAGATGGTCATAACCTGGCATTTGTGTGGCGCGAATGTTACTTGCTACTTGTCAGCCCAAGCTTGGATTTTGTCCAGATCTTGTTGTATTTGAACACGGATTGCTTCAGTATCTGAGGAGTCGCGAATGGTGTTGAACATTGTGCAATCAGTGAACTTCCCCAGTTCTGACCTTATGATGGAGGGAAGGTCATTGATGAAGCAGCTGAAGATAATTGGGCTGAGGACATTATTCTGAGGAACTCCCGCAGAGATGACTTGGAGCTGAGATGATTGACCTCCAACAACCACGACCGTCTTCCTATGTGTCAGGTATGACTCCAACCACTGGAGTGTTTGCTCCTGATTCCCATTGATTCCAGTTTTGCTAGGACTCCTTGATGCCATACTCAGTCGAAAGAAGACTCGATGTCAAGGGCTGTCACTCTTACCTCACCTCTGGAATTCAGCTCTTTTGTCCATGTTTGAACGAAGGCTGTAATGAGCTGTTGAAGCCCTGGGTTTTTCTATTTTTTTATTGAATTCAAATTCTGCTGAAGTGACATTCGAACTAGAGCCCCGGGAACATGAGCTGAGTTTCTGGATTAATAATCTAGCGATAATACTACCAGGCCATCACCTACTCGATTCTTAGTTTTTATTATAGGAAAATAAACTTTAGTTACAGATCAATAGATATAAACCATTAGCATATAACTAACTAAAACTCTAATCCCCTTATAAACTTCCCTTTATTCCCACACACTGAAAGTCAAATAGGGAAAACAGATTATTTGTGGAGATAAAAAAGAATCTAGAAAGTCAGTTCAGAGATCTTTGATCCCTGATTCTGATGTTGAGATGATCCTTCTTCAGCTGGCCAAGCTCTTCGTGTTCAGGCATCTTTCTTTTGAACCTTCCTAAAATAACTTCACACAGGCCAGTATCCCATGACCAAGTCACATTTACTTTCACGTGAACAGTCCTTGGCTATAGTACTGCCTCATACAGAGTCAGGAATCAGAGTGTCAGTATCTCTGACACCCGCCCTTTTTATATGTCAGCCAGGGCTCCCTAAGTAGAGCAGATTAACAACTCCAATCAGGGAACTTATATTCTGTGTTGTCCAATAAATGCTGGCCTAGCCAGCAGCACCTTCATCCAAATCATAAAACAAAAGATTAATCTCTATATATTACTTACTCTGCTTTCAGGAAGACATTGAAGCCATGTCTCACGGGAATATTATGGGTATCATGAACAGCAGCTCCAATTTCATTTTTACTGTGAAAAAGATAAGATCAACTTAACTCAACTTATTCTATGACTGAATAAACATCTTAAAAGATTTAGTGCTAAAAAAATGCCTAATTGAAATGAAAATAGAAACCACAAGCTCTGTTAGCATACAACCAGAATAGTGGAAGAGAACGGGACAGACATTACAAAGACACAATCTTGGAACATTTTTAGAAACAATATTTTCCCCCATGTACTGGAAACCAGCAAATGATAGAGAGCTACTAAGGGGTGCGGATAAATCTAGATTTTGTAAATTAGTGAAATTTAGAAGAGGCATATACAAGGTTTAGGAAGCTAAAATCAGACAGGGCCTCAAGCAGGGAACTAGGAGAGCAAGAAGGGGCCATGAAATGATCTTGGCAAGTAGGGTTAAAGAGGATCTCAAGGCATTCTATAGATACATTAAAAACAAAAAGGATAACTATGGTAGGGCCACTCAAGAATAAAGAAGGGAACTTGTGCTTGGAGGCAAAGAATGTAGGCAAGATCCTAAATGAGTATTTTGTGTCAGTATTCACTCACAAGAAGGATATGGTAGATAGTGAGATTTGTGTGGAGCATGCCAATATGTGAGGACATTTTGAGATCAAGAAAGAAGTGGTATTGGGTCTCTTGAAGAGCATTAAGGTGGATAAGTACCGAGAGCCCGATGGTATCTACCCCAGGATATTGAGAGGGACAAGAGAGGGAAGACCAAGATCTTTGTATCCTCGCTAGGCACTGGAGAGATCCCAGAGGACTGGTGAGTAGCTAATGTTGTTCCTCTGTTCAAGAAGGGAAATAGGGATAATCCAGGAAACTACAGACCAGTGAGTCTCACATCATTGGTTAAGAAGATATCGGAGAGAATTTGCAGGGATAGGATTTACAGGCATTTGCAAAGGCATAGCCTAATTAGGGACAATCAACATGGCTTTGTGCATGTCTTATTAACTTGATTGAATTTTTTGAGGAGATGACAAAAGTGATCGATGAGGATAGAGCAGTGGATATTGTCGACACAGATTTCAGTAAGGCTTTTGACAAGGTGCCTCATGGAAGGCTCATCCAGAAGATTAAGATGCATGGGATCTATGCTGACTTGGATGCTTGGTTTCAGAATTGGCTTGCCCATAGAAGGCAGAAGGTAGTGGTGGTAGGGTATTTTTCTGGCTGGAGGTCTGTGACTTGTGGTGTTCTGCAGGGATCCGTACTGGGACATCTGCTGTTTGCGACATATATAAATGACTTGAATGAAAATGTAGATGGATGGGTTAGTACATTTGCAGGTGACACAAAGATTGGTGGAGCTGTGGATAGTGTAGAAGTATGTAAAAGTATACAGTGGGATACAGATCAGTTCCGAAGAAATGGCAAATGGAGTTTAATCCAGGTAAGTGTAAGGTGCTCCACTTTGGGAGGTCAAATGTTAAGAAAAAGTATAGAGGTAATGGCAGGGCCCTGAACAGCATTGATATGCAGAAGGATCTTGGGATTCAAATCCATAGCTCCTTGAAAGTGACCGCAAAAGTAGACAGGGTGGCAAAGAAGGCTTACGGCATGCTTGCCTTTGTTGGTCAAGGAATTGAGTACAAGAATCAGGATGTCATGTTGCAGCTTTATAAGACTTTATTTAAGCTACACTTGGGGTATTGCATTCAATTCTGGTCGCCACATTACAGGATGGATGTGGAGGCTTTGCAGAGGGTGCAGAAGAAGCTTAACAGGATGTTGCTTCGATTAGTGGGTATGAATTATAAGGAGAGGCTAGAAAAACTTTGGTTGTTTTCTCTGGAGCGGTGGATGCTGAGGGGAGACTTGATAGAAGTCTATAAAATTATGAGATGCATAGATAGGGTTGATAGACAGAATCTTTACCCCAAAGTTGAAATGTCTAATACTAGGGGATATGCATTTAGGGTGAGGGAGCAAGTGCAAAGGAGATATGAAAGGCAAGTTTTTTGCACAGAGAGTGGTAAGAGTCGGGAACACACTGCCAGAGTTGGTGGTGGAGGCAGATATGATAGGGGTGTTTAAGAGACTTGTAGATAAGTACATGAACATGCAAGAAATAGAGGGATATGGATCAAGGGCAGGCAGAAGGGATTAATTTAATTTGGTGTACTGTCTGGCAAAACATTATGTGCCAAAGGCCCCATTCTTGTGCTGCACTGTTCCGTGTTCTATGTTCTAATACAGGCCAGTCAGGGATAGTTGGCAAGATCTATAAAAGCTAATGATTAATTTAATTACATCTTATTTCTTTTTCTTCATGATGATGGTTAGGGAGTAGAAGCAAATGAGTTGGGGTATATAGATATTTTGCAGACTGGCAGGACATTATTTTCCAGGGATGTAGTTCTTTGTTTGCCATATAAATAAATAATTTCATAATACAGGCATAATAAAAATTTTGCAAATTATAACACATCACGGCCAAGACAAACCAAGGGAAATGGTAGAGACCCTAAGAGGACGTTAAATGGTCAGTATAGCAGTAGGTGCAAAATATGAAGTGTCGTTTCCTGGGAAATGGAGCAGAAAAGAAGGCGTAAATAGGATTCTACAAACAAGGAATCTAGGAATAGAAGTAATCCATTCATCCCTTTGAGCCTACACCATTCATTACACTCATGGCTGATCCTCTACCTCAATACCATTATCCTGCTTTCTCCCCATACTCCTCAATGCCTTTAATGTCTAAAAATTTATCACTGTCTTTCTTGAATATCCTCAGTGACCCAGCCTCTACAGACTTCTGCGATAGCAAATTCCACAGGTTGACCACCCTCTGAGCAAAGAAATATTTTCGTATCTCAATCCTAAATGGCCAACCACATATCTTAGGACTTTGACCAGTGATTCATAGGGGAAAATATCCTCCCTACACCTAATCTGTATAGCACTTTATTTCGATTACTCTCATCCTTCTAATTTCCATTGATATAGGCCCAGTGAAAACAAACTCACCTCATTTGGTAGTTCTGCCATGCCTGGTATCAGCTTAGCGAACCTCCCTACACCCACTCTGTGGTAAGTTTATCCTCTCTTTGTGGGGAGATCAAATCTGCATGCAACACTCCAGGTGTGATCTTACCAAGGCCCTGTATAACTGCAGTAAGACCTCCCTACTTCTGAACTCAAATCTTCTTGCAATGAAGGCCAATATACCAATTGCCTTCCAAATTGCTTGCTGTACCTGCCTGTTTACTTTCATTGACTGGTGTTCAAGGGCACCTGGATCCTTTTCTACATCCACATTTCCCAGTATATCACTATTTAAATAGTACTCTGGCTTTCTGTTTTTCATATTGAAGTGTATCACTTCACAGATATCCATGAACTTGCCCACACGCTCAACTTGTCTAGATTGCCCTAAAGCCTCCCTGCGTTGTCCTGACAAACATGGGTGGGACTGTGATTTGTGTTGTAAACTTGTATTCTTCTGATGCTTTAGATCAGTTTCAGAATTTCCAGTTGGTGTGTACCAGCCACCTCCTCTTCACCATGGACGTGCAATCTCTCTGCACATCCATGCCCATCAGTATGGTCTCAGGACTTCTTTCTAGAAAGAAGGCCTGAACCATTCCTATTCACCACCACCCTCATCCACCCAGCCAAGCTTGTTCTCACTTTCAACTCCTCTTTCTCTGGTGCATTGCTGCTTCCCTCTCTCATTCAGAATTGGAAAAAATGTATCAATTTTGCTTCCTATTTCCATCTTCCTCTTGTCTTCACCTAATTCATATCTGATTCTTCCTTTCCTTGACATCTCTGCTTACATTTCTGGGGATAGGCTGGCCACCGCTATCCACTATAAACCCACGGACTCGCAAAGCTACTTGGACTATACATCTTCACATCTTGCTCCCTGTCACAACTTCATTGCATCCTACCAGTTTCTCTATCTTCATCGCAGCTGTTCTGATCTTGCAACCTTCCTCAGGGTGGCCTCAGAAATGTCTGTCTTTCTCATCAACCAAAGATTTCACCTTACCCTGGCTGATCGGATCCTTAGCAATGTCTGGCCCATTTCCTGCACTCCTGCAGTCACCCCCTCATTTCCCTCCCACAGCACCAATAGGTGCACTAATCTAATAATTCCCTGAACCAGTACCAATGTCTAAGGAATCTGTAACCCTCCCCACTACACCATTTCCCTAGTCACATATTTATCTGATATATCCTTTCATTTCTATGCTCATTAGCAAATTTTACTGATAGTAATCCTGAGACTGCTATCTTTAAAGGTCCTATTTTCTAATTTATGTCCTAACTCTCTATACTCACTTGTAGAACCTCTTCCGAAAACAAATGAATCTGGGTTTTAACCATAAAAGAAGGAAATTATATTGAACTTGTACATACAATTGGTTGGGCTTCAGTTGATCTCCCTTACTTTCCATCCTCTGAGATTTGTTTATTAGATCTGATTGAATTGTGGAATTAAGAAAATAATAAAAAAAAATTATCAATAAAAAATATACAACTACTTGACTCTTAACTTACTTGCTAACATTAATGCTGACGCTTGCAAATTCCTCCTTAAATGGTGCACTTCCAAGATCCCAAGAAATAGAAACTTCCACCTGTCATTACAAAAGATGATCAGATTAAGAATATCAAGAAATGTTTGAAGGCACAGGATACTGCTAAGGTTTAGGCCCTGACAACATTCCAACAAGATGTTCAGCACTATTCCCAAATCCTCAGATCTGAAACAATACAGTTCGATCGCAACAAGGTCTGCACAATATCCAGGCTTGGCAAGTGGCAAGTAACATTCAAACCATTGGATTACCATTGAATTTCCCATTTTCAACATCCTGGATGTTACCATTGACCAGAAAATCAACTAAATTCACAATATAAACACTGACTACCGATAGCAGATCAGACGCTTGGAATACTGCAGCAAGTGATTCACCTTCTGAGTCCCCAAAGCCTGTTCACTATCCCTAAGGCACAAGTCAGGAGTGTGATAAAAATGTCCCCACTTGTTTGAGTGGGTGCAACTCCAACAACACTCAAGAAGCTTGACACCATTCAGGATAAAGACACCCACTTGATGGCACCACATCCACAAGCATCCACTCCATCTCAGTGGCAGAAATATATATAATCTACAAGATGCACTGCAGGAATTCACCAAAGATACTTTGATAGTGCTTTCCAAACCCATGACTGTTTCCATGTAGAAGGGCAGCCATGTCAAGGGCAGGTGATTCATAGGAATACCAGCACCCGCAAGTTCCCCTCCAAGCCATTCACTATCCTGACTTGGAAATATAGTGCCATTTCTTAAATAACAAAATTGTATTCGCTTCCATCACAACCTTTGACAGCCCATTCTAGACACTCACCGTCTTCCATATGAAAATATTGCCCCTCTGGAATCGATTTTATCTCTCCCCTCTCATCATAAACTTATATCCTCTAGTTTTAGACTCCCCTACCATAGGGAAAACCTATCAGCTATCTCCCTTATCTATGTTGCTCATGATTTTATATACCAGTTAGCTAGCTCTGCCCAGATCCCATGAGATTTAACTTTACTCAGCAACCTACCATGTGGTCCACGTAGACAATGTCTACTGCACTGACCTCATCTACGTTATTGGTCACCCCTTCAAAAAACTCAATCAAATTCATGAGACATGATTTCCTACTCACAAAGCCATACTTACTATCCCAAGTGAGTCCTTGTCTCTCCAAATGCTACAGATCATGTCTCTCAGAAATGCCTCTAACACATTACCCACCAGGGATGTTAGACTCACCAGTCTGTAGTTCCTAGGCATTTCCCTGCAGCCTTTCTTAAATAATGGCACAACATTAGCCACCCTCCAATCTTCAGGCACTTCACCTGTGGCTGTTGATGATACAAATATGTCTGCTAGGGGCCCCCATAATTTCTTTCTTAGCCTTCCACAAAGTCCTGGGATACACTTCATCAGGTCCTGGGGACTTTTCTACCTTAATACCTTTTTAAAACTTCCGGCACTTCTTCTCCTGAAATGTGGACACTCTTCAAGACATCTCTATTTATTTCCCCACTTTCACAAGCATCCATACTTTTCTTGATGGTAAATACTGATGATAAATATTCATTTAGAATCTCTAAAGCCAAGCTACAGCATCCTTATTTGTTGAATATAAAATGATTGGTCTATAGTTAACAGACGGAAAGGACACATCTCGATATTGTGCGATGTTGTTTGTTACTCACCACAAATACATTGTATTGCACTGAAGCCCTAGAAAAGGAGTTGGCTGCACTGAGACCTTAGTCTGTATGAACTGTTTAGCCAAAGACTGGTTTCATCGCGCTATTTCAAAGTTTACCTATCAATTAGAGGATTTTTCCCAGGGAACTTGTTAGTGACTTCTCATATTATACATTCCTTGATGCAAAAAATGTGTTCCAGGAGATATTTCTCAGGAAGATTGTTCCATGTGGGGCACTGAGATAGAAGACAGGCAGTCGGTGGATTGTACAAGTCATCATACATTTGGAAAGTGAGTTCAACACAAAGGGTTTCAATCAACTTGTGGGTTTTTATCATCAGAGCATCTATTGATTAATGATGCTTGTGAGGACAGGAAGCCAACAAAGGAGTTTTGAGCAAAGGATTCCAGATCAAGGTTAATTAGTTCAATTGGCTAGAAATGCCATCAGCATGGGTTCAATTCCTGCAATGGCTAAGGTTAACAAGAAGGGCTCTCCTTCTAATTCTCTCTTCTCACCTGAGGTATAGTGACCCTCAGGTTAAACCACCACCAGTTGTCTTTCTCTCATGAGAGAACAGCTCTATGGTCTGCTAGGGTTATGGCTGCAAAACAGTTATGATGCGCACCGTTATGTTCAATTGAATGTCTGTGAGATGTGTGCAATGGCCTTTCCCAAACAAGTGCAAAGTACTCTCCTATGCAATATGATAATGCAAGTACTGAGGCCTAGATGGAAGGATAGAGCTTGGGTGGCACAATAGATGTCATCAGAATAGAAAAAAATTGAGCAATTTGGTTGTAGGCAGATAATTTGTATATATGGTGAATGGGGTTGGGCTAGAAGGAAATCCTGTATTATTACATTCATCTGTTTTTTCCATGTACTTCTCCTTTGTCCCAGGTGTACTCTGAATTGTTTGTTGTCACAACTCAATTTGGAAGCTTTCTAAGCAGCTTTTGAAGCCGATCAGTTTGTCACACTGTATTGTAGACATCTGTGAGTTTCAGTAACAATATGCATGAAGTTTTTCTGGAAACCATTTTTAATGTAAACAGTGCTGAATGTCAATGCTTGATCACGTGTGCCTCAACTCTTACAGAAATCAGCTTGTCAACATTATGAATGGCCTCTACATCTGGATACATGCTTGCAGGTTAAGATGCTCAAAGTTTGTAAAGCAGACAGATGTTGTAAAATGGTTAATTGCTGGTCATTAGTGTAAGATCTTTCCCAGGTTTTGGAATGGCCATTTTTTTTGCCATTTGCAGCATCTTCAGGAGGAATTAAACTGATGATTCTTGTGCACAACTGATTCAGTCAATTACAAGTATGGGAACCAAGCTGTTCCAGGAACTCTGATGCAATATTGTCACATTCCTTGCTAATTAATCCCTTTTATCTTAAACAAGAGTGACTGCTGAACACTACAGTACAAAGGGGTCTGGGTGTCCACATGAGTGAACCAGATTGGTATTTATGACTGTCAATGATGGTTGCATTATTTATTGTGATTGAAGTATGTAATTTAAACTTAATGTGAATTCAATCATAGAATGGTCACTACATCCCAGTGAATCATTGAAACCTGCCACATCATATGATATTAGAAGTGAAATAGTCACGTTCTCAGTTGGCTTCACAATATATGCTCCAGAAAACTGTCACAGAAGCAGTCTATAAATACATCTTCCAGGTCAAACTTGTTAACTTGTTTGGTCCAGACTATATGTAGGGAGGCAGTGATTTGTGATAATGTCACTGGACTATTAATCCAGAGCCCTAGGTTAATGTGTTGGGCAAATGAGTTTGAAAAACGCGACAGCAGATGGTGAAATTTTAATTCAATAAAAAATCAGGATTGAAAACTAGTCTGATGATAACCATGTAATCAATGTTAATTGTTGTAAATATCTATACGATTACTCATGAAATTATGGTATACATGGCCAGATGCATTTGATACATTGCCTCACTACACACTTGTGAGGAATATTACAGGTTATTATATTCGGGGTCAGTGATAACATTGATACAAAATTGATTGTGTGATAGAAAATAAAGAGCAATGGTCACTGGATATTTTTCAGACTGGAGGAAGATTTATAATTGTATTCCCCAGGGGTCAGAATTGGGACTCTTGTTCTTCCTGATGTATACTAATGTTCCAGACCTTTGTGTTTAGATGACAATTTCCAAGTGTGGCCTAACTAAAGTTCTGTACAGCTGCAACATGACTTGCCAATTTTTATACTCCATGCCCTGACCGATGAAGGAAAGCATGCCAAATGTTTTTGTGACCACCTTATCCACTTGTGTTGCCACTTTCAGGGAACTGTGCCCCTGTACACCTAGATCCCTCTGTATGTTGATGCTACTAAGGGTTCTGCCATTTACTCTATATTTCCTTTCTGCATTAGATCTTCCGAAATACATCACTTCACATTTGTCCAGATTAAACTTCATCTACCATTTTTCTGCCCAAGTCTCTAGTCTGTCTGTATCCTACTGTATCCTCCAGTAATACTCCTCACTATCTGCAGCTCTCCCAATCTTTGTGTTATCTGCAAACTTACCAATCAGTCTACCTTCAATCTCCTTCAAATTGATTTTTATATATTACAAATAACAGGGGTCCCAGCACTGATCCCTACAAAACACCACTGGTCACTGATTTCCAGTCAGAAAAAGGTATGTAAGAAAGACATTATTACAATACCTGTGGGGAAATTGAAGTCAGATTAGGTGTGGGGTGAACTGTTTGTATGAATGCAGAACTAGATTAGTCATAGAAGGGATAAAAGGTACTGCAGATGCTGGAGAATCCAAGATAACAAGGTGTGGGGCTGGATGAACACAGCAGGCCAAGCAGCATCATAGGAGCAGGAAAGCTTGACGTTTCGGGCCTAGACCCTTCATCAGAAATGGGGGGAGGGGAAGAGGGTTCTGAAATAAATAGGGAGAGAGGGGGAGGCAGATAGAAGATGGATAGAGGAGAGGATAGGTGGAGAGGAGGCAGACAAGTCGAAGAGGCGGGGATGGAGCCAGTAAAGGTGAGTGTAGGTGGGGGTGTAGGGAGGAGATAGGTCAGTCCAGGGAGGACGGACAGGTCAAGGGGGCGGGATGAGGTTAGTAGATAGGAGATGGGGGTGGGGCTTGAGGTGGTTGAATTGTCAAGTTTTCCTGCTCCTGTGATGCTGCTTGGCCTGCTGTGTTCATCCAGCCCCACACCTTGTTATCTTGGATTCTCCAGCATCTGCAGTACCTTTTATCTCTTCTATGACTAAGCTAGTTCTGCATTCATACAAACAGTTCACCTCACACCTAATCTGGCTTCAATTTCCCCACAGGTATTGTAATAATGTCTTTCTTACATACCTTTTCTATCTCCTGGTTTATTTTCTTCCTCACATCCACATTGTAAAAGAAACAAGAACAAGTTGGCATAGATTTCAAATGATGTGCAAACAAATCAAGGGTGATGTGAGAAAAAACTTTTTCACATAGCAAGTTGTTGAAGTATGTAACACACTGCCTGGAAATGTAGCAAAATAGGTTCAATTGAGACATTCAAGAAGGAATTGGATTTTTTTGGATAGAAATGGTGTATAGGAATATGGGGAACAGGTAAGAGATTGACACGAGATAATATAGTCCAACTAGATAATAGAGCTAGTGAAGGCATGATGGGCCAAATAGCTTCTTTCTGCACCACAATAATTCCATGATTCTGTCATCTATCATCTTTACAAATCATTGGTCAGACCACATTTGGAGTATCGCATTCAATTCTAGGCACTTTCTTCAGGGAAGGATGTTAAAGCACAGCAAAGCATGTAGAAGACACTCACTAGAATGATACTAGGAATGAGGAATTTTAGATACCAGGAAAGATTAGAAAAATTGTGCTTCCCAAAGAGTTAACCTGGCTACTCTACCTAGTTAAGTTAAGTCAAAGTTCTGATCATATAGAAATATTTATTCATACATCTGGTTTTATGAACATCTCTCGATGTGCCTGTGATAAAACATGGTGGAGAGGGCCGTATTATACGTTACTGTTGTTACACTATGTCATATTACTGTCTCACACACGCGTACACATTGCTTGTTTTCGGTGAAGAATAATGAATGTCTGGTGTTTATTTAACACAAACAGAAGTTGCTGGAAAAGTTCAGCAGGTCTGGCAGCATCTGTGAAGAAAGATTCAGAGTTAACATTCTGAGGAAGGGTCACCGGACCCGAAACGTTAACTCTGATTTTTCTTCAGACGCAGCCAGACCTGCTGAGCTTTTCCAGCAACTTCTGTTTATGCTCCTGATTTACAACATCCACAGTTCTTTTGGTTTTTATTTGGTGATTATTTAACTTCTAACAAGTGAAAATATGCACAATTATTTCACTACTTACTGGCGAAGTACTCTTGAACACTGGATGGAAAATCTCACAGCTTAAGGAGGATAAGGGAGATGTGGCTTGATCTGTACACTTAATATCTGCAAGCTGAGAAGAATTTAAAATGGGTAACAAAGATTAGGTGCAAAAATGCAGCTGAGATCAAGTGATGAAACTCAGTCAGTGTTCAGCAATCTCAATTCAATTCTCTGATCTCAACATGATTGAATCACAATTTGTTTTTTATTCTTCAAGCTGTGCAGCAGACATGGTGCTGACCCACATGGCACTATCAAAGACAAATACTTAAAGGCCAATGCTGAATGAACAACAGAGACAACAGGAGGTGACTGATCTTCACTCACTCACAAGTCTGTTTCTTTGTCCCTTCTAGGAAAAAAAAACATAAACACATGTGTAAGGAAGAGAACTGGATTCAATCTACCATTAATCTACCTAGAGATGACTACTGACCTCAAACCTAATCGAACAACCATACAGATTCTGTGATAAAAGCAATGTACTGTAATTCCTGGAGATCTGAAATGGAAACAACAAACAGCTGGAATAACTCAGCAGGTCTGGCAGTCTCTGAGGAGATAAAAACAGAATTAATGTTTCAAACACAATATGATTCTTCTTTGGGGTTCTGAAGTGAAACAGTAGCTCTGCTTCTTCCACCACAGATTCTGACAAACCTCCGAAGTTTCTCTAGCATTTTTTGCTTTTCTGGCGACAAGTGAAGGTCATAGTCCAGAAAGTCTGTGATGAGTAATTTATCGCCTGTCTCCCCAAATCCTGTTCACCATCTAAAAGGCACATGCCAGGAGTGAGAGAACAAATTTCCTACTTGCCTAGAAGGGTATAACTGGAACAGCACTCAAAAAACTCAAACCCTGGCCTGCTGTGTTCATCCAGCTCTACACCTTGTTATCTCACATTCTCCAGCATCTGCAGTTCCTACTATCTCTGACACAAGATAGAAGAGCCCTTTTGTTTAGCACCACATTCACCATCCCAAATATTCACTCCTTCTACCTGAAGAAGGACTGAGGCTCCGAAAGCTTGTGTTTTCAAATAAACCTGTTGGACTATAACCTGGTGTCACATGATTTCTGACCTTGTCCACTCTAGTCCAAAACCAGCACCTCCACATCATGCCTTTGGATACAGTTGGGGACAATGACTTTCAGGGGCTAGCAGTGGTAATCAGGTCAGTGACACTGTGACCAGCTCTGAGGCTCAGAAAGAAAGGATGCAGTCAGACAGGACAATATTGGAGATTCTGTGGCTTCAGAAGAGACACCAGAGTGGTGTAAGATAACAAGGTGTAAAGCTGGATGAACACAGCAGGCCAAGCAGCATCAGAGGAGCAGGAAAGCTGACTTTTCGGGCTGAGACCCTTCTTCAGAAATTGGGGAGGGAAAGGGGGCTCTGAAATAAATAGGGAGAGAGGGGGAGGTGGATAGAAAATGGATAAAGGAGAAGATAGGTGGAGAGGAGGCAGACAAGTCAAAGAGGCGGGGATGGAGTCAGTAGAGGTGAGTGTAGGTGGGGGGGTAGGGAGGAGATAGGTCAGTCCAGGGAGGACGGACAGGTTAAGGGGACGGGATGAGACTAGTAGGTAGGAGGTGTGGGTGGGGCTTGAGGTGGGAGGTGGGGATAGGTGGGAGGAAGGACGGTTAGGGAGGTGGGGACAAGCTGGGCTGGTTTTGGGATGCAGTAGGGGGAGGGGAAATTTTGAAGTTTGTGAAGTCCACATTGATACGATTGGGCAGCAGGGTTCCCAAGCGAAATATGAGGTGCTGTTCCTGCAACCTACAGGTGGCATCATTTGGCACTGCAGGAGGCCCAGGATGGACATGTCGTCTAAGAAATGGGAGTGAGAGTTGAAATGGTTCGCGACTGGGAGGTGCAGTTGTTTAGTGCGAACCAAGTGCAGGTGTTCTGCAAAGCGGTCCCCAAGCCTCTGCTTGGTTTCCCTGATGTAGAGGAGGCCACATCTGGCACAGCAGATACAGTATACCACATTAGCAGATGTGCAGGTGAACATCTGCCTGATGTGGAAAGTCTTCTTGGGGCCTGGGATGGGGTTGAGGGAGGAGGTGTGGGGGCAGGTGTAGCACTTCCTGCGGTTGCAGGGAAAAGTGCCGGGTGTGGTGGGGCTGGAGGGGAGTGTGGAGCAGACAAGGGAGTCACGGAGAGAGTGGTCCCTCCGGAAGGCAGATAAGGGTGGGGAGGTAAAAATGTCTTTGGTGGTGGGGTCGGATTGTAGATGGCGGAAGTGTCGGAGGATGATGCGTTGGATCCGGAGGTTGGTGGGGTGGTACGTGAGGATGAGGGGGATTCTGTTTTGGTTGTTATTGCGGGGAGAGGGTGGGAGGGATGAATTGCGGGAAATGTGGGAGACACGGTTGAGGGCGTTCTCGACCACCGAGGTGGGGAGGTTGCGGTCCTTGAAAAACGAGGACATCTGCGATGTTCAGGCTTGGAATGCCTCATCGTGGGAGCAGATACAGCGGAGTCAAAGGAATTGGGAATAGGGGATGGCATTTTTGCAGGAAGGTGGGTGGGAGGAGGTGTATCCTAGGTAGCTGTGGGAGTCGGTGGGCTTGAATTGGATATCGGTTTCCAGGTGGTTGCCAGACATGGAAACAGAGAGGTCCAGGAAGGAGAGAGAGGTATCAGAGATGGTCCAGGTGAACTTAAGGTTGGAGTGGAAGGTGTTGGTGAAGTGGATGAACTGTTTGAGCTCCTCATGGGAAGAGGTGGTGTTTAGGGCCAGTGTAGCTACAGAAGAGGGATTATTCCAGTAACCTACAATGAGGCAGGCATAGCTTTGGCCCATGCAGGTACCCATGACCACCCCATGCCAACCCCTTTGTCTGTAGGAAGTGGGAGGAATTGAAAGAGATGTTGTTAAAGAGATGTGAAGACGAATTCAGCTAAGTGGATGAGCGTGTCAGTGGAGGCGGACTGGTCAGGCCTGCGGGATAGTAAGAAGCGGAGGGCCTTTAGGCCATCTACATGGGGAATGCAGGTGAATAGGGACTGGATGTCCATGGTAAAGATGAGGTGTTGGGGACCAGGGAATTGGAAGTTCTGGAGGAGGTGGAGGGCGTGGGTGGTGTCACGGATGTAGGTGGGGAGTTGCTGGATCAAGGGGGAGAAAATGGATTCAAGATAGGCGGAAATAAGTTTGGGGGGTGCAGGAGCAGGTGGAGACAATGGGTCGACCAGGGCAGTCAGGTTTGTGGATTTTGGGAAGGAGATAGAAGTGGGCGGTGCGGGGTTGGGGAACGATGAGGTTGGAGACTGTGGATGGGAGGTCACCTGAAGTGATGAGGTTGTGGATGGTTTGGGAGATGATGGTTTGGTGTTCGGGGGTGGGGTCATGATCAAGAGGACGGTCGGAGGAGGTGTCAGAGAGTTGGCACCTGGCCTCGGCGATGTAGAGGTCAGTGCGCCATACTACAACTGCGCCTCCCTTGTCCGCGGGTTTTATGGTGGGTTGGGATTGGAGTGGAGGGAGCGGAGGGCTGCACGTTCCGTGGGAGAGAGGTTGGAGTGGGTGAGAGGGGTAGAGAGATTGAGGCGATTGATGTCTCGACGGCAGTTGGAGATGAAGCGGTCGAGGGAGGGTAGGAGGCCTTGGGGTGATTTCCAGGAGGAGGGAGTGTGTTGGAGGTGGGAGAAGGGGTCAGTAGAGGGAGGGTTTGGTTCACGGTTGAAGAAGTAAGCGTGGAGGCAGAGGCGGCGGAAAAACTGCTCAATGTCCAAATGTGACCGGCGTTCTTTGATGTGTGGGTGGAGGGGGACAAAGGTGAGCCCTTTACTGAGGACTGACCATTCGTCCTCAGTAAGGGGGAGGTCTGGGGGGGGATGGTGAAGACTCAGCCGGGCTGGGTGCTGCAGTCTTCTCTGGAGCTGCTGGCTGTGGAGGTGATGGGCGGAGTGACATCGGTATCGGTGCTGGACAGAGTGGGGTTGGCGGTGGGAGGAGTGGAGTCGGTCAATAAGTCCTGGATGTTGGTTGCGATGGCCGCAGCAGTGTCAGCAGGTGCGTCCTCGATGTCTGTGGTGCTGGCCTCAGAAATGGAGGCAGTGGCATCAGCAGCAGTGTCGATGGCATTGGCTGTACTGGAAGTGGCATACCCGACGGCAGAGGATGTGACGTCATCCATGGGTCCTCCGACAGTGGCCGCATGGCCAAAGGTGGCAGGCACATTGTGGAGAAGGTCCTGGATAGGGTTGGGGATTTGGGGGAATCGAAGAGGCCTGTGCTGGGTGGCAGGCACCAGTAAGTTCAGTGTACTTACGGTTTTTAGTGTCATATAAAGCCGAGTGGAATTGTGAGTTCAGGTTGTGGATCCTGCGAAGAATGAAGAACTGGAGAGGTCCTTTGCAGGTCTGGGAGAGGGAGGATCTGAGCTGGGTAGGCTTGATTGTAGTACCAGGAGATGCCGGCGCATTGCTGCCAGTGTGTGTTTCAGGAGTCGCAGGGAGAAACATTTTTGAAGGATCTCAATGTTCTGAATGTAGTGGTTTTCATGGTTGGGGCCAATTTGGGAAGGCCTAAATGTGGACTGTAGTCCATTGGGGATGATCCGGTTCCATAGGAAGGTACTAAGAAAGGTGATGTGGCTGTAGTACCTGGTTTGCTTCAGGGCTTGGTCAAGCAGTTTCAGGGCCGAAGAGATTACAAGAGAGTTGCAGTGGGAGAGAGATCCACTGAGGTCTTTCCGGAGGGAGGAGGGTAACTTCTTCAAAGTAGGCATCCTTAGAAGAGGCTTTGCAGTGGGGTTAAAATTGTTTCAGAGATAGTAGGTACTGCAGATGCTGGAGGATCTGAGATAACAAGGTGTAGAGCTAGATGAACACAGCAGGCCAAGCAGCATCATAGGAGCAGGAAAGCTGAGGTTTCGGGCCTAGACCCTTCTTCAGAAATGGGGGAGGGGAAGGGGGTTCTGAAATAAATGGGTGGGGGGAGGCGGATAGAAGATGGATAAAGGAGAAGATAAGTGGAGAGGAGACAGACAGGTAAAAGAGGCGGGGGTGGAGCCAGTAAAGGTGAGTGTAGGTGGGGGGTTAGGGAGGGGTTAGGTCAGTATAGGGAGGATGGACAGGTCAAGGGGGCGGGATGAGGCTAGTAGGTAGGAGATGGGGTGGGACTTGAGGTGGGAGGAGGGGATAGGTGGGAGGAAGGACGGTTAGGGAGGCGGGGACAAGCTGGGCTGGTTTTGGGGTGCGTTAGGGAGAGGGGAGATTTTGAAGCTTGTGAAGTCCACATTGATACCATTGGGCTGCAGGGTTCCCAAGTGAAATATGAAGTCCTGTTCCTGCAACCTTAGGGTGGCATCGTTGTGGCACTGTAGGAGGCCCAGGATGGACATGTCATCAAAGGAATGGCAGGGAGAGTTGAAATGGTTCGCGACTGGGATGTGCAGTTGTTTAGTGCGAACCGAGCATAGGTATTCCACAAAGCGGTCCCCAAGCCTCCGCTTGGTTTCCCCAATGTAGGGGAGGCCACAACTGGAACAGCGGATACAGTATACCACATTAGCAGATGTGCAGGTGAACATCTGCTTGATGTGGAAGGTCTTCTTGAGGCCTGGGATGGGGGTGAGGGGGGAGGTGTAGGGGCAGGTGTAGCACTTCCTGCGGTTGCAGGGAAAAGTGCCGGGTGTGGTGGGGATGGAGGGGAGTGTGGAGTAGACAAGGGAGTCACAGAGAGAGTGGTCCCTCCAGAAAGCAGATAAGGGTGGGGAGGGAAAAATGTCTTTGGTGGTGGGGTTAGATTGCAGATGGCGGAACTGTCGGAGGATAATGTGTTGACTCCTGGGTGCCTGGGGCAAGGATGTCTCTGAGCAGTTACACAACAATGTCCTGAAGCGGGAGGGAGAACAGTCAGAGATCGTTGTGCACATCGGTCTCAATGACACAGGTAGACAAAGGGATGGGGTCCTGCACAATGAGTCTAGGGAGTTAGGTAAGAAGTTAAAAAGCAGGACCTCAGGGGTAGTTATCTCCAAATTACTCCAGTGCCGCGTGCCAGTGAGGATAGAATTTCAAAGATAGGCCAGATGAATGTGTGACTGAGGAGCTGGTGTACAGGGTAGGGTTTTCAGTTCTTGTATCAATGGGATCTCTTTGGGTTAGAGTGACCTGTACAAGAGAGACAGGTTGCATTTGAACCAGAGGGGGCCCAATATCCTAGTGTTACCTGGAAGGGTTTAAACTACTTTGGCAGGAGGGTGGGACTCTGAATAAGAGAGGGGCCATTGAAAAGTCAGGGGAAAATATATCAGCCATCGAGAGCATGTTTACAATTCAGGAAAGCCAGGAGCACAGTAAAAGGAGGGAAAAAACCTGACTGGTAAGGCAGATGAGCTCAGAGCATGGATTGGCGCTGGTGACTAGGATATTATAGACATAACAGAAACATGGCTGAGAGAAGGGCAGGACTCATTGTTCCTGTTTACAGAAGCTACAGGCATGACAGAAGTACAAGCAAGCGAGGAGGGGTAGTTGCCCTTTTGAGAAGGGAGGACAAAACAACAGTGTAGAGAGAGAATATTCTTAAAGAATCATCAAATGAGGCTAGATGGTTAGAACTTGGAAACAAAAAGGGGATGTTCGTTCTGTTGGGACTGTCTTATAGAGCCCCACATAGTCACCGGCTATATGTGTACAGAGATTGCAGATACCTGAAGGAATAATACGGTAGTATTAATATAGAACATAGAACATAGAACAGTACAGCACAGTACAGGCCCTTCGATGTTGTGCCAAACTTTTACCCGAAACCTAAGGTCTATCTAACCTCCACCCCTACCTTATACTATCATCCATATGCTTACCTAATAGCCGCTTAAATGCCCCTAATGAGGCTGACTCCGCCACCCTCTCCGACAATGCATTCCATGCACCGACCACTCTCTGAGTAAAGAACCTATCTCTTGCGTCTCCCCTATATCTACCTCCACTCACTTTAAAACTATGCTCACTCGTAATAGCTACCTCCACTGTCGGAAAAAGTCTCTGGCCGTCCACTCTATCTATGCCTCTGATCATTTTGTACACCTCTATCAAATCACCTCTCATCCTTCGTCATTCTGAAGAGAAAAGCCCTTGCTCTCTCAACCTTGCCTCGTAAGACCTTCCTTCCGTTTCAGGCAACATCCTGGTAAATCTCCTCTGCACCTTTTCCAACGCTTCCACATCTTTCCTGTAATGAGGTGACCAGAACTGGATACAATACTCCAGATGTGGCCAAACAAGGGTTTTGTATAGCTGGAGCATAACTTCACGGCTCTTGAACTCAATTCCTCTATTAATGAAAGCTAACACACCATACGCCTTCTTAACAGCTCTGTCCACCTGGGTGGCAGCTTTCAGGGAACTGTGGACATGAACCCCAAGATCCCTCTGCTCTTCCACACTGCCAAGAATCTTTCCATTAACCCTATATTCTGCTTTCAATTTGTCCTTCCAAAATGAATCACCTCACACTTTTCAGTGTTAAACTCCATCTGCCACTTCTCAGCCCAGCTCTGCATCCTATCAATGTCCCTTTGTAACCTAGAACAGCCCTCCATGCTGTCCACAACTCAACCCACCTTTGTATCGTCCGCGAACATACTAATCCACCCTTCCACCCGTACATCCAAATCATTTACAAAAATCACAAATAGAAGAGGACCGAGAACAAATCCTTGTGGTACACCACTCGTAACTGAGCACCATGTTGAATATTTTCCATCCACTAGCACACTTTGTCTTCTAAGGGTCAGCCAATTCTGAATCCAATCTGCCACATTTCCCCCTATCCCATGCCTCCTTACCTGCTGCATGAGCCTACCATGGGGAACCTTATCAAACGCCTTGCTTAAATCCATGTATACCACATCCACTGCGCTACCTTCATCCTCGTGTTTGGCAACCTCTTCAAAGAATTCAATAAGGTTTGTGAGGCATGATCTACCCCTCACAAATCCATGCTGACTATCACGAATCAAACTGTGCCTTTCCAAGTGATCATAAATCCTATCTCTCAGAACCCTTTCCAATAATTTGCCCACCACTGAAGTAAGACTAACTGGCCTGTAATTTCTGGGGTTATCCCTATTTCCTTTTTTGAACAAGGGAATGAAGGTTGCCACTCTCCAATCTTCCGGCACTACATCCGTGGATAGTGAGGATGAAAAGATCATCGCCAAAGGCCCTGCAATCTCTTCCCTCGCTCTCCATAGAATCCTTGGATAAATCCCATCAGGCCCGGGGGACATATCTATCTTCAAGTTCCTCAAAATTCCTAGTACATCTTCTTTACTAACATCAACCTCCTCTAGCCTACCTGCCTGTTTCACACTATCCTCCTCTACTACTAGGTCGCTCTCAGTTGTGAATACTGAAGAAAAGTATTCATTAAAGACCTCTCCTATCTCTTTAGGAGCACAAATTCCCTTTACAATCCCTAGTATTGGTTGGAGATTTTAATTTCCCCTGTATCGGCTGGGCCGCCCAGAATGTAAAAGGCCTGGACTGGGTGGAATTTGACAAATGTGTCCAAGAAAACTTCCTAAATCAATGTGTAGTGAGCCCGACTCAGGAAGGTGCAACACTGGACATCCTCTTAGGAAACGAGGTTGGGCAAGTGACTGAAGTGTCAGTTGGAGGGCACTTTGTGTCCAGTGACCATAACTCTCTCAGTTTTAACATAGTTATGGACAAAGGTAGGACAGGTCCACAGGTTAAGGTGCTGAACTGGAGCAGGGCCAATTTTGTGGCCATTAGGCAGGATCTAGCACAGGTCAATTGGGTGAGTCTGATTGAAGGAAAAGGAACGGCTGGCAAATGGGAAGCTTTTAAAAGTGTGACATCAAGAGTCCAGGGACAGTATGTCTCTGTTAGGGTGAAGGGAAAAGCTGGCAGGATTAGGGATATCTGGCTGCTAAAGGATATTGAGGCTCTCGTTGGAAAACAGAAGGTGGCAGACACTGGGTTTAAGCTATCAGGCTCAAGTGAATCCCTAGATGACCATAAAAAGTGTAGGAGCACACTTAAGAGGGAAACCAAAAGAGCAAAAAGAGGGTATGAGATTCACCTGGCAGATAATGTTAAAGATATCCCAAGAGGTTCTGTAGCTATATTAAGACTAAAAGGGTGGCTAGGGAGAGAATAGATTCCCCTAAAGATCAGCGTGTGTGGAGCCACAGGAGATGGGACAGATTTTTAATGAATATTTCTCCTCAGTGTTTACTGAAGACAGAATCATGAATGCTACGGAAATAAGGGAAATAATGGAAATGCTTTGAACCACATATATATGACCAGAGAGGCAGTGTTTGCAGCCTTACATTGCATGAAGGTGGATGAATCCCCTGGACCTGAGCAAGCTCATCCTCGGACGTTGTGGGAGGCTAAGGAAGAAACTACAGAAGCCCCGAAGATGTTTTTGCTTCATCTTTAGGCATTGGTGATGTTCTGGAACACTGGCGGGTGGCTAATGTTGTTCCATTGTTGAAGAAAGGTAGCAAAGACAAGCCAGGGAACTACAGGACAGTGAGCCTGACATCAGTGGTAGGCAAGTTATTGGAGAGGATACTGAGGGACACGATCAACCAACATTTGAATAATTGAGGTCTGATTAGAGATAGTCAGCATGGATTTGTGCACAAGATGTCATGTCTTCGAGTTTTTCGAAGAGGTAACCAAGAGAATAGATGAGGAAAGGGCAGTGGATATTGTCTATATGGACTTTAGTAAGGCCTTTGACAAGGTCCCACATAGCAGGCTGGTCATGAAGGTTAGGCCGCATGGAATTCAGGAAGAGCTAGCTAATTGGATTCAAAATTGACTCGATGGTCAGAAGCAGAGGGTGATGGTTGAAGATTGTTTTTCTCAGACTGGAGGCCTGTGACTAGGGTGTGCCACAGGAGTCGGTGCTGGGACCTTTGTTACTTGTTATTGACATAAATGATCTAGATGTGAATGTACAAGGCATGATTATAAAGTTTATGGAAGATACAAAATGAGGAGGTATCATTGATGGTAAGGAAGATTATCAAAGGTTACAGAGGGATTTTGATCAGATGGAGAAGTGGGCTGAGGATTGGCAAATGCAGTTCAATACAGATATGTGTGAGGTGTTGCATTTTGGAAAGTCAAGCCAAGGTAGGACTTATACAGTAAATTGTAAGATCCTGACGAGTGTTGTGGAATAGAGGGACCTAGGAGTACAAGTACATAGTTTGTTGAAAGCAGCATCAAAGGTGGACAGGGTGGTGAAGAAGGCATTTAGCATGCTGGCCTTCATTGGTCAAGGCATTCAGTGTAAGAGTTTGGACGTTTTGTTACAGTTGTATAAGTCATTGATGAGGCTGCACTTGGTGTATTGTGTACAGTTTTGGTCACCCTGTTATAGGACAGTCATAGTTAAACTGGAAAGTGTGCAAAGAAGATTTACGAGGATGTTGCCGGGACTGGTAGGCCTGAGTTATAGGGAGAGGTTGGCCAGGATAGGACTTTATTCCTTGGAATGTAGGAGGATGACGGGTGACCTTACTGAGGTGTATAAAATCATAAGGGGCATAGATAGGATGAATGCATCTTATCTTTTTTCCAGGGATGGGGAGTTGAAAACTAGTGGGCATAGGTTTAAGGTGATAGGAGACAGATTTAAAAAGGACGTGAGGGGGAACGTCTTCAAGCAGAGAGTGGTGTGTATATGGAATGGGCTGCTAGAGAAAGTGGTTGAGGCAGGTACAGTAGCAACATTTAAAAGCTATTTGGATAGGTACATGGATAGGAAGGGTTTAGAGGGATATGGACCAAATACAAATAATTGGAACTCGCTGAGTGGGCACCATGGCCAGTATTGTCCAGTTTGGGCTGAAGGGCCTGTTTCCATAGTGTATTACTCTATTACTCTATGACTTTATGATTCTAAGTCCAGATCATCCTGACTTGGAAATAAATTGCCATTCCTTCACAGAAAATCCTGGAACTAACTCCCTAACAGCACTATGGGTTGACTAAGCTTTCTTTTCCTTCAGCAATAACATGTGCTTTGCAGTAATATCCATGTACATATAAGTTGTTGGTTTAAATTCCTAAAATTACTGTGGATGTACCTACACCATTGAAAAATCAGAGAAAAACAGAATGTTCTGCAAGAAGGTGAGTGAGAAAAAGGGAAACAGAAGTGTACATGAAGAGGGACATGAAGAAGTTGAACAAGAAGGCGTGGTCAACCCACTGCTACTTTGTCCATTAGCTTCAGCGATCTGCTTGGAACAGTAAATTTCTGCCTGATACTCTTATGGCGCAGTAGGAGCATCCCTATCTCTGGGCCAAAGATCTGAGTTCAATTTTCACTTATCCTGTGTGTCGTAACATGCTTAAACTGTTTGATTCAAAAATAATTTTAGGGTCTCTTGTAAGGCAGGGATAGTTCACAGTCACAGCAGAGGACATCTGGAGATAAGTGGCACTTTGCATCCCTTTCATTTAGAGATGGAGACATAGGAAACTCACGGTATTAAAGCGGTTGAAGGGAGTCCAGTTCAAAAGAAAGAAGGCTGATGTTTATGGTAATTGTAAGAGAGTAGTACTCACACATGAAAAAGACAATGTTGTTGAGAATGCTGAGATACAGGCTATTAGACTAGACAGGATTGAGGTTCATAAGGAGGAAGTGTTAGCAATTCTGGAAAGTGTGAAAATATAAGTCCCCTGGGCCGGATGGGATCTATCCTAGGATTCTCTGGGAAGCTAGGGAGGAGATTGCAGAGCCTTTGGCTTTGATCTTTATGTCGTCATTGTCTACAGGAATAGTGCCAGAAGACTGGAGGATAGCAAATGTTGTCCCCTTGTTCAAGAAGGGGAGTAGAGACAACCCTGGTAATTATAGACCAGTGAGCCTTACTTCGGTTGTGGGTAAAGTGTTGGAAAGGATTATAAGAGATAGGATTTATAATCATCTAGAAAGGAATAATTTGATTAGGGATAGTCAACACGGTTTTGTGAAGGGTAGATCGTGCCTCACAAACCTTATTGAGTTCTTTGAGAAAGTGACCAAACTGGTGGATGAGGGTAAAGTGGTTGATGTGGTGTATGTGGATTTCAGTAAAGCGTTTGATAAGGTTCCCCATGGTAGGCTATTGCAGAAAATCCGGAGGCATGGGATTGGGGGTGATTTAGCGGTTTTGATCAGAAATTGGCGAGCTGTAAGAAGACAGAGGGTGGTGGTTGATGGGAAATGTTCATCCTGCAGTTCAGTTACTAGTGGTGTACCGCAAGGATCTGTTTTGGGGCCACTGCTGTTTGCCATTTTTATACATGACCTGGATGAGGGCGTAGAAGGATGGGTTAGTAAATTTGCGGATGACACTGAAGTCGGTGGAGTTGTAGATAGTGCGGAAGGATGTTGCAGGTTACAAAGGGACATAGATAAGCTGCAGAGCTGGGCTGAGAGGTGGCAAATGGAGTTTAATGCAGAAAAGTGTGAGGTGATTCACTTTGGAAGGAGTAACAGGAATACAGAGTACTGGGCTAATGGTAAGATTCTTGGTAGTGTGGATGAGCAGAGAGATCTCGGTGTCCACGTGCATAGATCCCTGAAAGTTGCCACCCAGATTGATAGGGTTGTGAGGAAGGCGTACGTTGTGTTAGGTTTTATTGGTGGAGGGATTGAGTTTCGGAGCCGTGAGGTCATGTTGCAGCTGTACAAAACTCTGGTGGGGCGGCACTTGGAGTATTGCGTACAGTTCTGGCTGCCGCATTGTAGGAAGGATGTGGAAGCATTGGAAAGGGTGCAGAGGAGATTTACCAGGATGTTGCCTAGTATGGAGCGAAGGTCTTATGAGGAAAGGCTGAGGGACTTGAGGCTATTCTCGTTAGAGAGAAGAAGGTTCAGAGGTGACTTAATAGAGACATAAAAGATGATCAGAGGATTGGATAGGGTGGACTGTGAGAGCCTTTTTCCTCGGATGGTGACAACTAGCACAACGGGACGTAGCTTTAAATTGAGGGGTGATAGATATAGGACAGATGTCAGAGGTAGATTCTTTACTCAGAGAGTAGTAAGGGCGTGGAATGCATTACCTGCAACAGTTGTAGACTCACCAACTTTAAGGGCATTTAAATGGTCGTTGGATAAACATATGGATGATAATGGAATAGTGTAGGTTAGATGGGCTTCAGATTGATTTCACAGGTCAGCGCAACATCGAGGGCTGAAGGGCCTGTACTGCGCTGTAATGTTCTATGTTCTATGTTCCATAGAGTTTCACATTTGGCTCTCAGTTAAGCCCACCCAGCCCATTAGCAAGACCGTACAGATTTTGATTGCCAGTTCAAAAAGGATCTTATGATAATACTGTGGCTTTAAATGGTGCATTTTGTCCTTTATTTTGAACCGAGGTTTTAAGGCAGAGATGCTGAGCTGTCTACTCAAAGCCAATAAAATAAGCAGCTTGTGAGACCTTGGGGTTTTCTTTAAAGTTGAACAATAGGAGCAACAGAAATGGGTGAAGCCAGGCTTCCATGGACTCAGGTTTTAATTTAGCTTTCAGTAGTTGTTGGGATTTTGAAGTTGGCTGTGGAAGCTATACATCTTTCTCAGCCACAGCAAAAACTGAAGTTCTCTCTCCCTGCTACCAGAATTGCATGTGAGACAATTTATTTTACTGAAATAACGAGGTGTCGAGCTGGAGGAACACAGCAGGCCGAACAGCATCAGAGGAGCAGGAAAGCTAATGTTTCGGGTCTGGACCCTTCTTCAGAAATGAGGGAGGGGAAGGGGATTCTGAAATAAATAGAGACAGAGGAGGAGGCGGATGGAAGGTGGGTAAAGGAGCGTATAGGTGGAGAGGAGATGGACAGGTCAAGGAGGCGGGGATGGAGCCATTAAAGGTGAGTGTAGGTGAAGAGTTAGGGTCGGGATTGGTCAGTCTGCTGTTCATCCAGCTCGACACCTTGTTATCTCAGATTCTCCAGCATTGGCAGTTCCTACTTTCTCTGAACTTATTTTACTGAACTCGTCTTTGCCAAGGGTCTGTTATGGGATGTTACTATGTAAGAGCAGTTGCTGTACAGTAGTTAAATAATCTATTATTCTATTAAATTTTCTATGTTTACATCCCTTTACAACTTGTCTTTCCATCTTTTTTGTGTTGTCTGAGAATCTGACCCCAGTACTTTCACTTCCTTCCTCCAAGTTATGAGTATATTTTGTAAACAGTTGCAGTCCCAGCATTCATCCCTGTGGAACTCTATTGGTTACAGGTCACCAACCCGTTGTCTTACAGAAACACAGAAACATAGAAAACCTGTTCTCATATGATAAAATTTACCCCTGAACCAGTAAAGACACAGCAGTGAATCATAATTATATCTCCCGTCTGCACAATTGAAAATATCCACAGTGCCCCTGTGCCGTCACTTCCGTGTCCTGTTCGTGTTCATTTGAAAACCTACAAAGAAATTCTCAAAAACCCATACAGTGGCAAAAAATATCCAAAATGTTTGGCAAAGGGAACTGAGAAAGCATCTGCAAACACTGAGACTTCATTGAAATTAGATAATTAGAATTTTATCAGAGAACATTAGTCATTGGGGACTCCATAGTTAGGGGGACAGATAGGAGATTCTGCGGGAACGAGAGAGACTCACAGTTGGTGTGTTGCCTCCCAGGTGCCAGGGTCCGTGATGTCTCGGATCATATCTTTGGGGTCCTGAAGGGAAAGGGTGACCAGCCCCAAGTCGTGGTCCACATAGGTACCAATGACATAGGTAGAAAGAGGGATAGGGATATAAGGCAGGATTTCAGGGAGCTAGGGTGGAAGCTGAGAGCTAGAACAAACAGAGTTGTTATCTCTGGTTTGTTACCCGTGCCACGTGATAGCGAGGCAAAGAACAGGGAGACATATCAGCTGAACACGTGGCTGCAGGGATGGTGTAGGAGGGAGGGTTTCAGGTATATGGATAACTGGGGCTCATTCTGGGGAAGGTGGGACCTCTACAAACAGGACGGTCTTCACTTGAACCAGAGGGGTACTAATATCCTGGGTGGGAAATTTGCTAGTGCTATTCGGGTGGATTTAAACAAGCTCAGCAGGGGCATGGGAACCTGTGGTGTAGTTCCAGTACACAGGAGGATGAGAGTAGGGAGGACATGGACAGGATTTCACGGTCACAGGAGTGTGCTGGCAGACAGCAAGCTGGTTTGAAGTGTGTCTACTTCAACGCCAGGAGTATCCGGAATAAGGTAGGTGAGCTTGCAGCATGGATAGGTACCTGGGACTTCGATGTTGTGGCCATTTCGGAGACGTGGATAGAGCAGGGTCAGGAATGGATATTGCAGGTTCCAGGGTTTAGATCTTTCATTAAGATCAGGGAAGGTGGTAAAAGAGGGGGAGGTGTGGCTTTGTTAGTCAAGGATGGTATAACGGTGGCTGAAAGAACTTTTGACGAGGACTCGTCTACTGAGGTGGTATGAGCTGAGGTCAGAAACAGGAGAGGAGAGGTCACACTGCTGGGAGTGTTTTATAGGCCTCCGCAAAGTTCCAGGGATGTGGAGGAGAGGATCGGCAAAACGATTCTGGGCAGGAGTGAAAGGAACAGGGTGGTCATTATGGGAGACTTTAACTTCCCCAACATTGACTGGAAATGCAATAACTCTAGTACGTTGGATGGATCGGTTTTTGTCCAATGTGTGCAGGAGAGTTTCCTGACACAGTATGTCGAAGGGCCGACAAGAGGGGAGGCCACACTGGATCTGGTACTTGGTAATGAACCAGGCCAGGTGTTTGATTTAGTGGTAGGTGAGCACTTTGGAGAGACTGACCATAATTCAGTTACGTTTAGTTTAGCGATGGAAAGGGACAGGAACATGCCACTGGGCAAGAGTTATAGATGGGGGAAGGGCAATTATAATGCGATTAGGCAAGACTTAAGGGGGATAGAATGGGGTAGCAAAATGCAGGGGATGGGGGCAATCGAAATGTGGATCTGGTTTAAGGAACAGATATTGCGTGTCCTTGATAGGTATGTCCCTGTCAGGCAGGGAGGAATTGATAAGGTAAGGGAACCTTGGTTTACAAAAGAAATTGTATCTCTTGTTAAGCGGAAGAGGGAGGCTTATGTGACATTGAGACGAGATGGTTCAGATGAGGCGATGGAGAGTTACAGATGAGCTAGGAAGGATTTAAAGAGAGAGTTAAGAAGAGCAAGGAGGGGACATGAGCAGTCATTAGCAGGTAGAATAAAAGAGAACCCTAAAGCTTTCTATAGGTATGTGGGGAATAAAAGGATGACTAGGGTAAAAATAGGGCCAGTCAAAGACAGAAGTGGGAAGTTGTGTGTGGACCCTGTGGAGATCGGAGAGGTGCTAAACAAATATTTCTCATCTGTTTTCACTCGGGAAAAGGAGAATATTGTAGAGGAGAAGACTGAGATACGGGCTATTAGACTTGAAAGGATTGAGGTTAGTAAGGAGGAGGTGTTATCAATCCTAGAAGGTGTGAAGGTAGATAAATCCCCTGGGCCCGATGGGATTTTTCCGAGGATTCTCTGGGAAGCTAGGGAGGAGATGGCGGAGCCTTTGGCCTTGATCTTTGAGTCATCATTGCCTACAGGTTTAGTACCAGATGACTGGAGGATTGCAAATGTTGTGCCCTTGTTCAAGAAGGGCAGTAGAGATGACCCAGGTAATTATAGACCAGTGAGCCTTACATCTGTTGTAGGAAAAGTTTTGGAAAGGATTATAAGAGATAGGATTTATAATCATCTAGCAAGCAACAATTTGATTGGAGATAGTCAACATGGATTTGTCAAGGGCAGGTCGTGTCTCACAAACCTCACTGAGTTTTTTGAGAAGGTGACCAAGCATGTGGATGAGGGTAGGGCAGTTGACGTGGTGTACATGGACTTCAGTAAAGCCTTTGATAAGGTTCCACATGGTAGGCTATTGGAGAAAATGCAGAGGCATGGGATTGAGGGAGATTTAGCAGTTTGGATTAGAAACTGGCTTTCTGAAAGAAGGCAAAGAGTGGTGGTTGATGGAAAATATTCAGCCTGGAGTCCGGTTACTAGTGGTGTGCCACAAGGATCTGTTTTGGGACCACTGCTGTTTGTCATTTTAATCAATGACTTGGACGCAGACATAGGTGGATGGGTTAGTAAGTTTGCAAATGACACTAAAGTCGGTGGAGTGGTGGACAGTGTGGAAGAATGTTGCAGGTTGCAGGGAGACTTGGATAAACTGCAGAATTGGGCTGAAAGGTGGCAAATGGAGTTCAATGCAGATAAATGTGAGGTGATGCACTTTGGGAAGAATAATAGGAAGGTAGAATACTGGGTCAATGGAAAGATTCTTGGTAGTGTGGATGTGCAGAGGGATCTTGGTGTCCAGGTACATAGATCCCTGAAAGTTGCCACCCAGGTTGATAGTGCTGTTAAGAAGGCGTATGGTGTGTCAGGTTTCATTGGTAGAGGGATTGAGTTCTGGAGCCGTGATGTCATGCTGCAACTGTACAAAACGCTAGTGCGGCCTCACTTGGAATATTGCGTACAGTTCTGGTCGCCCCATTACAGGAAGGATGTGGAAGCATTGGAAAAGGTGCAGAGGAAATTTACCAGGATGTTGCCTGGTCTGAAGTGAAGGTCTTATGAGGAAAGGCTGAGAGACTTGGGTCTGTTCTCATTGGAGAGAAGAAGGCTAAGAGGGGATTTAATAGAGACATACAAAATGATCAGAGGATTAGATAGGGTGGACAGTGAGAGTCTTTTTCCTCGGATGATGACGTCGGCTGGTACGAGGGGGCATAGCTGCAAATTGAGGGGTGATAGATTTGAGACAGATGTCAGAGGCAGGTTCTTTACTCAGAGAGTGGTAAGGGCATGGAATGCCCTGCCTGCCAATGTAGTTAACTCAGCCACATTAGGGGCATTTAAACAGTCCTTGGATAAGCATATGGATGATGATGGGATAGTGTAGGAGGTGGGCTTAGATTAGTTCACAGCTCGGCACAACATCGAGGGCCGAAGGGCCTGTTCTGCGTTGTATTGTTCTATAACGCTGAAACCTCCTCCTTTTCTTGATCTGCATCCACACTGGCAGTGTTCACTTCAAATGCTTGTTTTATTTAATTGAAAATACCCTCATTACCAAGTCTTGATGATCACACCAGCTCTGTAGTGATTGATCAGTTGTGTGATAGTAATCACTATGACTCCAAGAAACAGATTACACACACACAGACAAACATGCCTCAGTTCAAATGTAAGGTGTCGACTTGGATCCAGGCTACAATTTTTGCAGTTGTTACTTCTGATACAGCCGGAACACCTTCAAACTTTGGAATAAAATTCCCCAACTGTTTCAGCTACCATCCCAATATCAGAAATTCATCTTACCTGATATTTTGAGATCCCCTTAAAGAAAAAGCTCTTTGGGTAGGATAGGTCCATGGTGGTGAGATATGAATCTTCTCCAGTATTGGACAGAAAAATTTTTAAACTCACTTCTTTTGTCTTACCAACAATCCATGTAAAGTTTCTGAAAACAGAGTTCCAGTTTGCATCAGTAAAACAAGACCAAATGTGAATATCTATATGATCTTTCTGAGACTCTATTATCTGGCAGTTACTCGCGGCTCTATCACAGCTCCATTACATTTTGAGTATCGCATTGCCTCCCCCAGGGGCAGGCTACAAGATGAAATCAGAAGTTAGGAAAACTGCAGCAAGTAACTCACCTCCTGACTCCACAAAGCCTGTCCGTCATCTACAAGGCACAAGTCAGGAGTGTGACAGAATACTCCCCATTTTCTGGATGGGTGCAGTTCCAACAATATTGAAGAAGTTTGAGATCATCCAGGATATAACTGCCCACTTGATTGGCATCTCATCCATTAATGTCCACTCCTTCCACCACTGACATTCGGTATCAGCAGTATGTACTATGTACAAGATGCTCTGCAGAAATTCACCAAAGTGGAGAAACTACTTCTCTCAGAGGGTTGTGAATTTGTGGAACTGACTGCGCCAGTTTGCAGAGAAGGCAGAATCAATCAACAGATTTAAGAAAGAAACAGATATGTTTCTGATGAAGAGATAGTAGGAACTACAGATGCTGGAGAATCTGAGATAACAAGGTGTAGAGCTGGATGAACACAGCCGGCCAAGCAGCATCATAGGAGCAGGAAAGCTGACATTTCAGGCCTAGACCCTTCTTCAGAAATGGGGGAGGGGAAGGAGGTTCTGAAATAAATAGGGAGGGGGGGAAGCAGATAGAAGATGGATAGAGGAGAAGATAGGTGGAGAGGAGACACGCAGGCCAAAGAGTCAGGGGTGGAGCCAGTAAAGGTTAGTGTAGGTGGGGAGGTAGGTAGGAGATAGGTCAGTCCAGGGAGGACGGACAGGTCAAGGGGGTGGGATGAGGTTAGTAGGTAGGAGATGGGGTGGGGCTTAAGGTGGGAGGAGGGGATAGGTGGGAGGAAGGACAGGTTAGGGAGGCGGGGATGAGCTGGGCTGGTTTTGGGATACGGTAGCGGGAAGGGAGATTTTGAAGCTTGTGAAGTCCACATTGATACCATTGGGCTGCAGGGTTCCCAAACAGAATATGAGTTGCCGTTCCTGCAACCTTCGGGTGGCCTCATTGTGGCACTGCAGGAGGCCCAGGATGGACATGTTGTCTGAGGAATTGGTTCGTGACTGGGAGGTGCAGTTGTTTAGTGCAAACCGAGCATAGGTGTTCTGCAAAGCGGTTCCCAAGCCTCCGCTTGGTTTCCCCGATGTAGAGGAGGCCACAACGGGAACAGCGGATGCAGTGTAGCACATTAGCAGATGTGCAGGTGAACATTTGCTTGATGTGGAAAGTCTTCTTGGGGCCTGGGATTGGGGTGAGGGAGGAGGTGTGGGGGCAGGAGTAGCACTTCCTGCGGTTGCAGGGAAAAGTGCCAGGTGTGGTGGGGCTGGAGGGGAGTGTGAGCGGACAAGGGAGTCACAGAGAGAGTGGTCCCTCTGGAAAGCAGGTAAAGGTGGAGATGGAAAAATGTCTTTGGTGGTGGGGTCGGATTGCAGATGGCGGAAGTGTCGGAGGATGATGCGTTGGATCCGGAGGTTGGGGGGGTGGTACGTGAGGACGAGGGGGATTCTGTTTTGGTTTTTATTGCGGGGAGGGGGTGTGAGGGATGAGTTGCAGGAAATGCGGGAGACACGGTCAAGGGCGTTCTCGACCACTGAGAGGGGGAGTTTGCGGTCCTTGAAAAACGAGGACATCTGAGATGTACAGGAGTGGAATGCCTCATCCTGGGAGCAGATGCAGCGGAGGCGAAGGAATTGGGAATAGGGGATGGCATTTTTGCAGGAAAGTGGGTGGGAGGAGGTGTATTCTAGCTAGCTGTGGGAGTCCGTGGGCTTGAAATGGATATCGGTTTCTCGGTCATTAGATGGAAACAGAGAGGTCCAGGAAGGAGCAAGAGGTAGTAAAGATGGTCCAGGTGTTTCTGATGAAAGTGGGATAAAGCGCTGTGGGGAGCAGGCAGGAGAGTGCTGTTGAGACCATGATAAGATTAGCCATGATCATATTAAATAGTGGAGCGTGCTCGAAGGGCTGATTTGCCAACTCCTGCTCTTAATTCCTCTTGTTCCTATGATGCTTAGCTTCCAAATCCACAATAACTTCCATCTAGAAGGTCAAGAGTAGCAAATACATGGGAACTCCTCCACCTGCTAGATCCCCTACAAGTCTCTCACCATCCCGACCTTGGAAATATATCACTGTTCCTTCACTGTCACTGGATCAAGATCCTGGAACTCCCTCCCTAGTGGTATTGTGGGTCAACCCACACCACATGGACTGCAGCAGTTCAAGATGGCAGCTCACCACCACCTTCTCAAGGACAACTAGGGACGCGCAATAAATGCTGGCCTAGCCAGTAACACCCACATACGATGAATGAATAAAGCAAAAAGACAAGTGGTGAGGATGACACAAAGAGTCTGCAGAGGAATAGGTGAGGCAAGTGAGCAAAATATAAGATGTGGAAATGTAAGCTTATGCACTTTAGTATGAAAATTACAGGAGATAAATATTATTCAAAGGGAGAAAGACTATAAAAAGCTATGGAACTGAGGGATTTGGGAGTCCTCCCCAATGAATCATAAAAGGCTAGCATCCAAGTTCTGTGGGTATGAGGGAAGAAAATGTTGTGGGCATCTCAGAGACATGGCTGCAAGGGGATCAGGATTGGGAACTAAACATCCAAAGAGAAAGACATGAAGACTTGCGAACTTGGGGAAGTTAGTGGCAATATCCTGGGGACAGTCCATATCACAGTACAGGAGGTGTTGTAAGTATTAGAATGTATGAAGGTGGATAAATCTCCTTGTCCTGATCAGATATGTCTAAGAACCCAGCAAGAGGCTAGAGAAGAAATTGTGGGGGCCGTGGCTGATTGACTTGTATCATCATTAGCCATGGGTGAGGTCCCGGAAGACTGGATGGTAGCAAATATTGTGCTCTTATTCAAGAAGGGCTGCCAAGAAAAACCTGGGAATTAGAGACCAGTAAACCTAACATCTGTAGTAGGTAGATGAAGGGTCTCGGCCCGAAACGTCAAGCTTTCCTGCTCCTGTGATGCTGTTTGGCCTGCTGTGTTCATCCAGCTCCACACCTTGTTATCTGTGGTAGGTAAGTTACTTGAGAAAATTCTGAGGGATAAGATTTACACGCATTTGGAAAGACAGGGTTTGATTAAGAGTAGTCAGCATGGCTTCGTGCATGGGAGATCATGTCTCACAAATTTGTTTGAATTCTTTGATGAAGTGACCAGGAAGGTTGATGAGTGCAGGGCTGTAGATGTACTCTACATGGATTTCAGTAAGGCCTTTGATAAGGTTCCACATGGTAGGATACTCTGGAAGGTAAGTTTGCATGGAATCCTGGGAGAGTTGGTAAATTGGATACACAATTGACTTGATAGAAAGAAGCAGAGAATAATAGTGGAAGGATGCTTATCGGACTGGAGACCTGTGGCTAGTGGTGTGCCTCAGGGATCAGCGCTGGGCCCATTGCTAAAACACTAAAACAGGCGGTATCACGGACAGTGAGGAAGGTTATCAGAAATTGCAGCAGGACCTTCATCAGCTGGGGAAGTGGGCCGAGAAATGGCAAATGGAGTTTAACATAGAAAAGTGTGAGGTGTTGCATTTTGGAAAGTCTAATCAAGCAGTGTGTTGTGTTGAGGCAAGGTGAGATTCTTTTTTTTTTAAGTGTAAAAGGGCAGAGATGGCAGTTAGGGCAGTGGTATACTCCTCCTGTCAGATATGGGAAATCAGGGAGCAGTCTAGTATCCCCAACGACTATGTCTGCAGGAAGTGTGATCAATTGCAGCTCCTCACAGACTGCATGATTCAGCTGGAGAAGCAGCTGGACACACTGCGGTACATATGGGGGCAGAGAGAGTGATAGACACCAGCTTTAGGGAGGTGGTCACACCACAGGTGCAGGCAGATAGGTCGGTGACTGCCAGGAGAGGCAGGCAGGTCTTGCAGGAGTCTCCTGTGGCTATTCCCCTTTCAAAAAGTTTTACCGTTTTGGATACTGATGGGGAGGAATAGCCTCTCAGGAGATGGTACTAGCAGTAGCCAGACCTGTGCACCACCACTGGTTCTGCTGTAGAGCAGGGTGGGGCAAAGTCTAGGCGATTGATAGTAGTGGGTGACTCAATAGTCAGGGACACAGATAGGCGTCTCTGTGGCCGTGAACGAGACTCTAGGATGGTGTGTTGCCTCCCTGGTGCCAGGGTCGTTGATGTCTCTGAGCAGGTAGAGGACATCCTGAAGCAGGAGGGAAAAGAGCCAGAAGTCAATGTCCACATTGGCACACATGTAGGAAGGAAGAAGGAAGAGATCCTGTGAAAACAAGTCAGGGAGTTAGGTAGGGAGCTAAAATGCAAGACTACCAGGGTAGTAATCTCAGGATTACTACCTGTGTCATGGGCTAGTGAGGCTAGGAACAGGGAGTGAGTGCAATTGAACACATAGCGACAGAGCTGGTATAGGAGGGAAGCCTTCAGATATACGGATCATTAGGATACCTTCTGGGGAAGGTGGGACCTGTACAGGAAAGATGGGTTGCACCTGAACTGGAGGGGCACCAATATTCTGGGCGGGAGGTTTGCTAGAACTCCTCGGGAGGGTTTAAACTAGTGTGGCTGGAGTATGGGAACCCAAATATAACCCGCATAGCACAGAGTAAGAGCAGGTACAGGGAAGTTGTGGGGCTCAGAGGGACTGGAGGTCTGGAATACATTTACTTTGATGCAAGAAGTATCACAGGTAAGTCAAATGAACTAAAAGCATGGATTACTGCATGGAATTAAGATGTTATTGCAATTACAGAGATATAGTTAAAGGAGGGACAGGACATGCAGCTTAACATTCCTGGATATTGCTGTTTTAGACGGGACAGAAAGGGAAACAAAAGGGTTGGGGGAGTTGCACTGCTGATTAGGGGTCAGATCACAGCTGTATTGAGGGAGGACACATCGGAGGGATCTTGCATTGAGGCATTATGGGTGGAGCTTTGGAATAGGAAGAGTGAAATCACAAAGTTGGGGGTTTTCTATAGACCTCCCAACAGCCCACAGGAGACAGGGGAGCAGATATGTAGTCAGATACTGGAAAAGTGTGAAAAGAGCAGAGTAGTTGCGGTGGGTGACTTCAACTTTCTTCTTATTGACTGGGAATCCCTTACAGCAAGGGGCTCGGATAGTTAGCAATTTGTTAGCTTTGTCCAGGAGGGCTTTTTGAGGCAGTATGTTGACAATCCAACCATATTAGACTTGGTCCTAGGGAATGAGCCAGGACAAGAGATTGATGTTTCAGTAGGAGAGCATTTTGGGCTTAGTGACCTTAATTCCATAAGATTTTGAGTCATCATGGAAATGGACACAAGTGGCCCTCAGTTGAGGGTGCTTAATTGGCCAAGAACCAATTACACCCAAATTAGACAGGAAGTGGAGAATGTGGATTGGAAGCAGTTATTTGAGGAGGTGAGGTTGCCTTATTAGTAAGAAATGAAATTAGGGTCAGATGATGCAGAATCTATGTGGGTAAAGTTGAGGAACTGCAAACACTAAAAAACCATAATGGGAGTTATATACAGGTCTCCAAACAGTACTCAGGACTAGAGGCACAAGATACACCAAGAGATAGAAAAGGTGTGTAAGAGAGGCAAGGTTACAGTGATCATGGGGTGTTTCAATATGCAGGTGGACTGGGAAAATCAAATTGGTAATGGATTGCAAGAAAAGGAATTTATAGAATGTCTACAAGACAGCCTTTTGGAGCAGTTTTGTGGTGGAGCCCACTGGAGAACAGGCAATTCTGGAGTTAGTGTTGTGCAATGAGACAGACTTGATAAGGGAGCTTAAGGTGAAAGAACCCTTAGGAGGCTGACTATTATATGATATAAATTACTCTGCAGTTTGAGAGGGAGAAGGTGGAATCAGATGTAACAGTATTGCAGTTGAATAAAGGCATGAGGGAGGACCTGACCAGAATGACTGGGAGAGGAGCCTAGCAGAAAAGACAGGGGAACAGCAATGGCACGGAGTTTCTGGAAATAATTTGGGAGACGCAGCAAAAATTCATCTCTAGGAAAAAGAAGCATACTAAAGGGAAGATGAGGCAACCATGGCTGAAAAGGGAAATCAGGGAGAGGATAAAAGTAAGAGAGAGAGCATATAATGCAGCAAAGGGTAGTGGGAAGCCAAAGGACCAACTGAAGACAACAAAAAAGAAATAAGAAGGGACAAGATTGAATATGAGGGTAAGATAGCCAATCATATAAAAGAAGATTGCAACAGTTTCTTTAGATATACGAAGGTCAAAAGAGAGGCAAATGTGGACATTGGGCCACTGGAAAATGACGCTGGAGAAGTAGTAGTGGTGAACAAAGAAATGACTGAGTAACTGAATAAGTACTTTGTGTCAGTCTTCACAGTGGAAGACACAAGTAATTTCCCAAAAATTCAAGAGAGTCGTGGACAGAAGTATGATGGCAATTACTAAGGACAAGATGCTAGAAAAACTGAAAGTGGATAAATCACGTGGACCAGAAGGATTACACCCCAGAGCTGGAGATAGCTGAAGAGTTAGTGGAAGTGTTAATGGTGATCTTTCAGGAATCGTTCGAGTCAGGGACGGTCCCAGTAGCCTGAAAAATCGCTAACGTAACTCCCCTGCTTAAAAAGGGAGTAAGGCAAAAGACAGGAAATTACACGCTGATTAACCTGACTTCCTTTAACCTGATCTCCTTCCTTCAAGAGGAAGAAGGAGGCTTATGTAAGGTTTAGGAAGAGAGGAACGGAAAAGGCTCTAGAGGGATACAAGTTAACCAGGAAGGATCTGAAGAAAGGCCTTAGGAGAACTATCAGGGGGTGTGAGAAGAAAACCTTGGCAGGTAGGATCAAGGAAAACTCCAAGGCTTTTTACATGTGTGTGCAGAACAAGAGAATGACCAGAGAAAGGGCAGGGCTGATCAAGGATTGTAAAGGGAATTTGTGCACAGAGCCTAAAGAGGCAGGAGAGGTGCTTAATGAATACTTTTCTTCAGTATTCACAACTGAGAAGGACCTAGTTGTAGAGGAGGACATTGTGAAACAGGCAGGTAGGCTAGAGGAGGTTGATGTTAGTAAAGAAGCTATACTAGGAATTCTGAGGAAGTTGAAGAAAGATAAGTCCCCTGGGCCTGATGGTATTTATCCAAGGATTCTACGGGAAGCGAGGGACCAGATCACAGGCCTTTGGCGATGATATTTTCGTCCTCACTGTCCATGGGTATCGTGCCGGAAGATTGGAAAGAGGCAAACGTCATTCCCATGTTCAAAAAAGGGAACAGGGATAACCCCGGGAATTACAGACCAGTTAGACTTACGTCAGTGGTGGGCAAATTATTGGAAAGGGCTCTGACAGACAGGATTTATGATCACTTGGAAAGGCACAGTTTGATTCGTGATAGTCAGCATGGATTTATGAGAGGTAGATCATGCCTCACAAACCTTACTGAATTCTTTGAAGAGGTGACCAAACATGGGGACAAAGGTAGAGCAGTGGATGTGGTATACATGGATTTAAGTAAGGTGTTCAATAAGGTTCCCCATGGTAGGCTCATGCAGCAGGTGAGGAGGCATGGGATAGGGGGAAATGTGGCAGATTGGATTCAGAATTGGCTGACCCTTAGAAGACAAAGTGTGCTAGTGGATGGAAAATATTCAACATGGTGTTCAGTTACAAGTAGTGTACCACAAGGATCTGTTCTGGGTCCTCTTCTATTTGTGATTTTTGTTAATGATTTGGATGTAGGAGTGGAAGGGTGGATTAGCAAATTCGCGGATGATACGAAGGTGGGTCATGTTGTGGACAGTGCGGAGGCTGTTCTAGGTTACAAAGGGACATTGATAGGATGCAGAGCTGGGCTGAGAAGTGGCAGATGGAGTTTAACCCTGAAAAATGTGAGGTGATTCATTTTGGAAGGATAAACTTGAAAGCAGAATACAGGGTTAACAGAAAGATTCTTGACAGTGTGGAGGAGCAGAGGGATCTTGGGGTTCATGTTCACAGTTCCCTGAAAGCTGCCACCGAGGTGGATAGAGTTGTTAAGAAGGCGTATGGTGTGTTAGCTTTCATTAATAGAGGAATTGAGTTCGAGAGCCGTGAAGTTATGCTCCAGCTATACAAAAGCCTGGTTCAGCCACATCTGGAGTGTTGTGTCCAGTTCTGGTCACCTCATTACAGGAAAGTCATGGAAGCGTTAGAAAAGGTGCAGAGGGGATTTACCAGGATGTTGCCTGGAATGGAGGGAAGGTCTTACGAGGAAAGGTTGAGAGAGCCAGGGCTGCGATAGGCTTTTCTCTTTAGAATGACGAAGGGTGAGTGTTGACTTGATAGAGGTGTACAAAATGATCAGAGGTATAGAAAGAGTGGATAACCAGAGACTTTTTCCTAGGGTGGCGAGGTTGCTATTACGAGGGGGCATAGATTTAAAGTGAGTGGAGGTAGATACAGGGGAGATGTCAGAGGTAGGTTCTTTACTCAGAGAGTGGTAGGGACGTGGAATGCATTGTCGGAGAGGGTAGTGGAGTCGGCCTCATTAGGGGCATTTAAGCAGCTATTAGATAGGCATATGGATGATAGTATAAGGTAAGGGTGGAGGTTAGATAGACCTTAGGATTAGGGTAAATGTTCGGCACAACATCGTGGGCCGAAGGGCCTGTATTGTGCTGTACTGTTCTATGTTCTATGTTCTTCTATTTTCAGTCGTTGGTAAGATTTTGGAATCCATTTTGAAGGATGAGATTTCTGAATACTTGGAAGTGTATGTTAAAATAGGGTAAAGTCAGCATGGCTTCATCAAGGGGAGGTCATGCCGGAAAAATCTGTTCGAATTATTTGAGAATGCAGGTTAGACCAAGGAAAGCCAATGCATGTTATCTACCTGGACATCTAGAAGGGCTTTGATATGGTGCTGCACAGGAGGCTGCTAAGTAAGATAAGGGCCCATGGTGTTCGAGGCAAGGTGCTGGCATGGATAGATGATTGGCTGTCTGGCAGAAAGCAGAGAGTAGGGATAAAAGGGTCCTTCTCAGCTGGTGACCTGTGGTGTTCCACAAGAGTTGGATCTACAACTTTACACTTTATACATTAATGATCCAGATGAAGGAACTGAGGGCATTCTGGCTAAGGTTGCTAATGATAGGTAGAGGGACAAGTAGTATTAAGGAGGCGGGTGGCTGCAGAAGAACTTAAACAGTTTAGGACAGCGGGAATGTGGCAAAGTGAGATCATGTACTTTCATAGGAAGGATAGAGGCATTGACTATATTCTAAATGGGGAGACAATTCAGTAATCTGAAGTGCAAAGGGAATTGGGAGTCCTAATCCAGGATTCTCTTAAAGTAAACTTAGTAAACTAAGTTGAGTTGGTAATTAGGAATGTAAATTCAATATTGGCATTAATTTTGAATAGACTAGAGTATAAAAGCCGGGATAAACTTCTGAGGCTTTATAAAGATCTAGTTGGACCACATTTAGAGTATTGTGAGCAATTTTGAGCCCCATATCTCAGGAAGGATGTATTGGCCCTGGAGCGGGTCCAGAGGAGGTTCACAAGAATGATCCCTGGAATGGAAAGCTTAACATATGAGGAATGTTTGAGAACTCTCGGTCTATGCTCCATGGCGTTTAGAAGGATGAGTGGGTGGGGGGGCCTAATTGAAACTTGCAGAATACGAAACAGTCTGGACAGAGTGGACCTTGGGAAGATGTTTCCATTGGTAGGAGAGAATGGACCTAAGGGCACAACCTTACAGTAAGGGGAAGATCCTTTAGTACAGAGATAAAGGGAAACTTCTTCAGCCAGAGAGTGGTGAATCTATGGAATTCATTGTCACAGAAGGCTGTGGAGGCCAAGTCATTGACTATATTTAAGACAGAGATACATAGGCTCTTAACTATCAAGGGGATCAAGACTTAAAGAGAAGAAAGCTGGAGAATGGGATTGTGAAACTTATTAGCCGTGATTGAATGGCGGAGCAGACTCGATGGGCTAAATGGCCTAATTTCTGCTCCTAAGTCTTATGGTCTCATGGCCTAAAATGGAATTAAAACAAAGTTGCTGGAAAAGCTCAGCGGATTTGGCAGTATCTGTGAAGGAAAAAACAGAGTTAACGTTTCGGGTGCAGTGACCCTTCCTCAGAAATGAAATGAATGTTGGCCTTTATTTCAATGGAGTATAAAAGTAGAGAGGTTTTGTTAGATCCATACAAGACTCTAGTCAGATCACACCTGGAATAGTGTGAATGATTTGGTCCCCTTATCCAAGGAAAGGTATAACAGCATTGGAGGCAGTCCAGAGACGGCTGATACCAGGTAGAGAGGGACTGTCTTCTTTGGAGATGTTGAGTGGTTGTAGTCATTGGAATATAGAAGAATGAGAAGCAACCTTATTGAAACTTACACAGATTGGAAAAGTTGTTTGCCCTTGGGGAGAGTCTCGGATCAGAGGGTACAATCTCAGAATAAGGGGTCACACATTTAACACAGTAGTGAGGAGGAATTTTTTCTCTCAGAAGGCTGTAAATCTCTGGTATCCTTTTCCATAGAGGGCCGTCGAGGCTGGGTCATTAAGATTGTCAGGGCTGAGTTAGACAGTTCATTAATCAGTAAGGGAATCAAGGATGATCGTGAATAGCTGGGAAAGAGTTGAGGATTATCAGGTCAGCTTATGATCTCATTGAATAGCAGAGAAAACTATGGGCTAAATGGAGTACTCTTGCTCCTATGTCTTATGGTCTGATTCATCTACATATCAGGTTCTCAAACCTGCTTTGAAAATCCATTCCCCATATTTTAATTTATTTCCCTTGAGATTTGAACCCTTCGCCATGAATCTATACCCAATATACTCCTCGCACATAATATTGATCCCCTGCTATTTTGACAAGTAATAGTTCCTATCATCTTATTCACACAAGCACCATTATACCAAGAATTAAGTACTTACTCTGGCAGTTTGGATATCAGTTTTAGAGATGCATTACAGATATTGTCAGGACCACAGTCCTTCTGAAATTGGAGCTGAAAGAGAAAACAAAGTCGAGATGTAAACATTTCCCACACCTTATCAGGGGTTCTTCAACTTGTTGGAGGTTTTGAGAATATGCCTATTCAAATTGATAAATAGGAGTCAATGGACATAGTATGCGTGGATTTTCAGAAGGTCCCCATAAGGAGATTGGTTAGTAAAATTAAAGCACATGGAATAGGAATGGCATGGATTAAGGATTGGTTAACAGATAGAAAAAGAGAGGTAGGGAATAAGGGGACCATTCTTATTTTGGCAGGCGTGAATAGTGAAGAACACCTTAGGATCAGTACTCAGGTCCCAGCTGTTCACAATATGTATCAATGATTTCGACATGGGGATTAATGTAATATTTCCAAATTTATAGCTGATGTAAAGCTAAGCAGGAATATGTGTTGCAAGAAAGATGTTAAACAACTTCAATAGGATACAGACGAGCTTAGTGAGTAGGTAATTCCATCTGCCATGGAATATAATGTGGAAAAACGTGATGTTATCCACTTTAGTAGGAGGTACAGTTGTATGAAGTATTTCTTAAGGGGTCAGAAGTTGGTAAATGTAGATATAGAAAGAGACTTGGATATCTTTGCTGATCAGTCTCTGAAGGCTAACATGCAGGTGCAGCAAATTCTAAGAAGGATAATGGAATTTAGCCTTTATTGCATGAGGATTTGAGAACAGACATTAGTGAGGTCTTCTTTCAGATGTATAGGAACTTGGTTACACCATATCTGAAGTACTGTGTGCAGATTGGTCTCCTTATCTCAGAAAAAGTATCAATACCACAGAGGGAGTGCAACATATGTTTTCCATACTTGTTTCCAGGATGGCAGGACAGTCTTATGAAAAGACTTTGGGCAAACTGGCCTGTATTCTCCAGGGTTTTGAATAATGTGAGTGATCCCATTGAAACCTACAGAGTAGCTAGAAAGACAGACGGAGTAGATGCAGTTGGGATGTTTCCCCCGGTTGGACAATCTACACTCAGGGGACACAATTTAAAAATAAGTGGGGATTGCCCATCTGGGACCAAAATGAGGAGAAATATTACTCAGAAGGTTCCGAAGCCTCGGAATTTTCTTTGTAGAGAGCTGTGTAAGGTTAGTCTTTGAGTATATTTAAAGCAGGGATTGATAGATTAATGTTTACCAATGATGTAAAGGGTTATGGGAATAGTGTGAGTAAAAGGCATAAAGTGTTCAATCATCCATGGTCATATTTGATAGGCTGATGGTCAACTCCTAGATAACAAGCATGGGGCTGGATGAACACAGCAGGTCAAGCAGCATCATAGGAGCAGGAAAACTTGACGTTTCGGGCCTAAACACTTCATCAGAAATGGGGGAGGGGAAGAGGGTTCTGAAATAAATAGGGAGAGAGGGGGAGGCAGATAGAGGATGGATAGAGGAGAGGATAGGTGGAGAGGAGGCAGACAAGTTGAAGAGGCGGGGATGGAGCCAGGAAAGGTGAGTGTAGGTAGGGGGGTAGGGAGGAGATAGGTCAGTCCAGGGAGGACGGACAGGTCAAGGGGGCAGGATGATGTTAGTAGATAGGAGATGGGGGTGTGGCTTGAGGTGAGAGGGAAAACCGGTTAGGGAGGTGGAGATGAGCTGGGCTGGTTTTGGGATGCGGTTGGGGGAGGGGAGATTTTGAAGCTTGTGAAATCCACATTGATGCCATTGGGCTGCAGGGTTCCCAGGCTGAATATGATTTGCTGTTCCTGCAGCCTTCGGGTGGCATTACTGTGGCATTGCAGGAGGCCCAGGATGGACATGTCATCTGAGGAATGGGAGGGGGATTTGAAGTGGTTCGCGACTGGGAGGTGCAGTTGGTTGTTGCGAACTGAGCGCAGGTGTTCTGCAAAGCGGTCCCCAAGCCTCCGCTTGGTTTCCCCGATGTAGAGGAAGCCACAACGGGTACAGCGGATGCAGTATACCACATTGGCAGATGTGCAGGTTAACATCTGCCTGATGTGGAAAGTCTTCTTGGGGCCTGGGACTGGGGTGAGGGAGGAGGTGTGGGGGCAGGTGTAGCACTTCCTGCGGTTACAGGGAAAAGTGCCGGGTGTGGTGGGGCTGGAGGGGAGTGTGGAGTGGACAAGGGAGTCGCGGAGGGAGTGCTCCCTCCGGAAGGCAGATAAGGGTGGGGAGGGAAAATGTTTGCTATCTGATCATAGAAATAGCTCAGTAACTCCCACCTGCTCCATAGGTATGTCATAGCACAGCTGAATAGGTTGATTAAAAATGTTTAGAATTATCTAGGGAGAGGTGACGGCCCAGTCGTATTATTGCTAGACTATTAATCCAGAAACTCAGCTGATGTTCTGGGGACCTGGATTTGAATTGCATCATGGCAGATGGTAGATTTGAATTCAATTTTTAAAAGGCTGGAATTAAGAATCTCCTGATGACTGTGAAACCATTGTCGATAGGAAAAACCTATTAGGCTCACTAACGTGGAAATCTGGTCACCCTCACTTGATCTGCCCTACATGTGACTCCAGACCCCCCGTAACATGGTTGAGTCTACTGCCCTCTGAAATGATCTAGTAAGCCACTCAGTTGTATCAATCACTCCAAAGTCTCAAAAAAGAAATGAATCTGGATGGACCAGCTAGCATCAGCCTAGGTACTGGAAAAGACAATGGCAGAAACAGCCCTGTTGACCTTACAAATTCCTCGTTTCTAACATCTGGATGCTGGAGCCAAAATTGGGAGTGCTGTCTCATAACAACTTGATGTAGTCATACACATAGAATCATATCTGAAAGCAAAGGTCCCAGACAGCATCAAACCATCCTGGATATGTCATAGAGTCATAGAGTTAACAGCACAGAAACAAACCCTTTGGTTTGACTTGTCCACACCAACCAAATATCCTAAACTGACCTAGTGCCATTTGCCAGCATTTAACCCCTATCCCTCTAAACCCTTCCTATTCATATACCCATCCACATGCCTTTTAAATGTTGTAATTGTACCAGCCTCCACCATTTCCTCTGGCAGCTCATTCCATACACGCACCACCCTCTGCAGGTAAAAGCTGCCCCTCAGGTCCCTTTTAAATCATTCCACCCTAAACGTAAACCTATGCCTTCAATTTTGGACTCCCCTGTCCTGGGAAAAAGACCTTGGCTATTCACTCTACCCATGTATCTCATGACTTTATAAACTTCTATAAGGTCACTCTTCAGTCTCCAGCGCTCCAGGGGCAAAGCTCCAGCCAATTCTGTTTTGCAAGATGGCAGTAGAGTAGGACTCCTCACCGAGGTTCACCTGCTCCGACTGCTGTTGTTTCTTCTTCTGTCACCTTTTCTCGCTTTTTTCTTTGTTTTCCTTTTTTCTTGTGAGCCCAGATGGCAACTGCAAAAGATGGCAGCAGCTGTGGCATCGAAAGATGGTGGCAGAGTCAGTCAGCGGTGAAGCACCCATTGAGGCTAAAGCCTGGCAAGTGGCGGTGAGGCATGGCATGTCCGATGGAGGTCAGCAGTGTTGGTCAGCACCTGGCGAGTCCAGGTGGGTCTAGCAGGGGACAACAAGCCTTCTTAGGGAAAACCCAGCTTAGAGCATCTGCAGGCCCATGGTTTGAGAAAGTACGACAATATTTGAGTTTCTAACTGTATTTCTTTATTTTTCTACTCTTATACTAAGAAGAATGTAGTACTGAACTTTTTAACTTATTTCTTATTTTTCTATTCCTGTAACTAAGATTTTGTACCAAGGTAATTTGTACCTCAGATCGTGCTGCGTGTGGTCACATTGCCCACTTTTCACTGTATGCTTGTATCCCATACTTGAATACATGTGACAATAAAACCTAAAACGAAAATCTAATCTGCTTAGCCTCTCCCTGTAGCTCAAACCCAGGAGGCTCCTAATTGGCCTGTGGAGGGAGAATGATGAGAAAGTCTCCACAGTGTAGAAAGAGGCCATTCAGCCCATTGAGTCTGCACCAACCATCCCAAACCTCCGAAGAGCATCTAACCCAGACCGAGACCAACCCTCACCCCTATAGCTAACCCACCTAGCTTGCACATCCCTGGACACTACAGACAATTTAGCATGGCCAATCCACCTAAGTTGCACATCTTTGGATGTAGAAGGAAACCAGAGCGCCTAGAGGGGACAGATGAAGATATAGGAAGAACATGCAACACCACACAGACGATCACCCGAGGCTGGAACCAACACAGATCCCTGGCACTGTGAGGCAGCAGTACTAACCACTGAGCCACCATGCTACCTTAATAGTGAGCGGTCAACTTCTGCAGGAATTTCATATGCAAACATGGGACTAAGGAGGAAAATTGTGCACAGTTGGGATGTTTCCCATTAATCTACCAGCTTCTCTGTAGACTTGCAAATGAAGAACTGTGCCATGAAGGAGGCACCAAATATCTGGTGCTGGTGTAACAATACATTACTAAGAAATTACCACCTTCACGAAGAATGATGAGTGGAAACAAATATCTTTATAATGCACCCATCTCAACTAGATTTAAGCATTTCAATAACTTATAATTTAATATTTTAATAAGAAATAGTGTCATCTAATTTTTACAATTCTATTGACTCAAGTGTGCATTTTCCAAATTCTAAAAGCTTTCTACACAGACAGGAGATCAGTTCTCACCCTCCCTGTTGTGCACAGATCAGTACTGTACTGTAGTCAGCCTTTGGACACTGAATCACTGCCCACTGAATCATCAAACAAAACACACTTGCTAAATTTTAATTTAAAAAAAGCTCTCTAAATGTTACGTGGCAACATTTGCAAGTTTTGATAAGAGATATATACAATTCTTAGAATAACATGTAAAACATTTTAGAAAAGAGATTTCTTCAAATGCAATTAACTATTCACAAGCTTCCGTACAGAACAGAACCTGGTAATTATCATTTTATTATACTCAGTTTGACAAAGTGAGGAAAGGAAAATGATTCACGTAAGATACAAACCTACCTTGAAGGTAAGCAATCACAGCCGATGAAAGTAGAAAAATAACAGTGTGAGGAGTTCCAGAGATAGCATAAAACAATAATGAAAGAATAGCTAGACATGACAAATTTAAGTGAATGAGAGGATTTGAAAATAAATCAAGAAGTAATATCTGTAAAATATATGGATAGGAAACATTAACTCAGAAATGAGATAAACATTACCAAGCTAGAGAGGAAAAATTAATTTTTTGAGAGGTGATTGAATTCCATCAATAAATGTTAAAAGGTTACTCTGCATAAAACAAAACTTACACAGAATCAATCTCAGCTTACCAAGAGAAAACCATCCAGCCCATGTTTACCAGCTATGTTCATCATACTGAAGGGGGAGCAGTTCAGATCTTTTGTTCGCTGAAAGGTCATGTCAGTGCATTGAAACTTCCAAATGCAAATCAGTCGCTCCCAACATTAGACTTCACTCACTATTTCACACTAATCACATATAATTTTTAGCTTATTGGGAAATGGTGGTTGGTTCCCTGGGGATGGTGGAAACAGGTGGTGAAGCGAAGTGTCATTACTGGAGCAAGTGAAGGTAGGGAGGGGAATTGAATCTAGACAAGGGGATGGTGAGCTGGGTCCAGAGTGAGAAAGAAGGTAGTGGATGAAGGGGTGGCAAGTCTGGACTGGAGGAAGTTTACGTCTGGAATGGTGGGAGTGGGGGTGAGGGGGAAGATGATGGTGGGTACAGGTCCAGTGTGAATGAAGGGGGCTTTCCAGGCTGCAATCAGAGACGGGGAATCAGGTCCATAGTAGAGCAAGGAGGAGGGGGAGTCAGGTCTGAAGTGAATGACAAACTGTTGCCTCCAAGGTGGGTAAAGGGAGGGAGTGGATCCAGAGTCGGGGAAGGGTTTGGGGTCCTGGGAGATTTGGACAGGATTTGGGTGGCACAACTGGGAGATGTGTGAGGTAACTACAAGATCAGTTTAATAGTTAAGTAGGAGTTAGACAATGTGGTGTGGTAGCTGTCAGGTTAAACCATTACCAGTCATCTCTCTTTCATGAAAGAGCAGCCCCTTGGTCCTCTGGGACTATGGCAATTTTATCTTTTCTTGAGTAACTATTCCCTTAACTTCATCAGAGCTCTCCAAATTTTCCCATTTAAATTGAGACTTTTGGAGATTCCAAACATAGAGGAATTTCCCAGTGGAATTTACAATTTCTTTGGCAGTTCTTTTGAAGTCTGCCAGAATGGGATTTGCAGGGTACCCATATGCAACCCCAATCAATGCTGGAATAATAACTGCCTGATCATTGGAAAATCTGACCCATTGACTTCATTTTGCTCTCTACAGGTGATGCCAGATCTTCCGAGCGTTTCCAACATTTTCTATTTTTACTTTAGATGCCCAGCAGTATTTTGCTTCTCTGTTATTCAACTTTAGCTCCTTGCTTTCCACAGAAGACATCTCCTTAATTCCAGCAATCAGTGCACTCCTGTTCTACTGGCGATGGACCCAACAGAGGTGGCAGCACAGTGGCGTAAAGTCAGAAGGAAGTTGTCATGGGAGCCCTCAACATTGACTCCAGAACCAATGAAGTCTCATGGCATCAGGTTAAACATGAGCAAGGATATCTCCTGCTGGTTACCTATGCACTGGCCTCTTTCAGCTCATAAATTAGAGCTCCTCCATGTTGAACATCATTCAGAAGAAGCACTGAGTGTGAAAAATGTGCACAATTCACTCTGGTGGGGTATTTTAATGTCTACCACCAAGAGTGGCTCACCAGCAGCATTACTGATCAAGCACTTTGGGTCCTAAAGGTCCTAAAGATTAGGTCTTCAGCAGGTGGTGAAGAAACTAACAAGAAGGAAAAATATACTTGAGTTCATCCACACCAATCTGCTGGCTGCAGATGCAACTGTCCATAACAGTGTCATTAAGAGTGACCACCGCACAGTCCCAGTACAGACAAAGTCCTGCCTTAGTGCTGAGAATACCCTCCATCGTGTTGCCTGGCAACTCAAGACTGCACATCCATGACGTGCTATGGATCATCAACAACAGCAGAATTGCAACCTCATGGCCTGGCATATCCCCGACTCTACCTTTACCATCAAGCCAGAGGATCAACCCAGGTACATTGAAGAGTGCAAGAGGGTATGAGAGGAGCAGTACCAAGCACACCTAAACATGAGGTGTCAACTTAGTGAAGCTACCAAATAGGAATACTTGCATGCCAAATCGCATAAGCAGCAAGTGATAGTAAGGGATTAGATCTAAGCTCTGCAATCCTTCCACATCCAGTTGTGAATGATGTTGGGCAAGTAAACAACTCACTGGAGGAGGAGGTTCCACAAATATCCCCATCTTCAATGATCAAAGTCCCCAACATGTAAGTGTAAAAGATAAGCCTGAAGTATTTACAGCAATTATCAGCCAGAATTGCCAAGCAGACCCATCTTGGCCTCTTCCAGTGGTCACCAGCATCACAGATACCAATTTTGATTCAGTCCATATGATATAAAAATATAGTTGCAGACACTGGATATTGCAAAGGCTACGGGCCCTGACAACATTCCTAAGAAATAGTACTGAAGACTTGTGCTCCAGAACTTGCTGCTCCCCTAGCCAAGCCGTTCCAGTACAGTTACAACATTGGCATCTATTCAACAATGTGTATATAAAAAACAGGACAAATCCGACCCGGCCAATTACCGCCCCGTCAATCTACTTGCAATCAACAGTAAAGTGATGGAAGGTGTCAGTAACAGAGCTAATAAGCAGCACCTGCTCAGCAATAACCTGCTCAGTGACATCCAGTTTGGGTTCCGCCAGGGCCACTCAGCTCCTGACCTCAATACAGCCTTGGTTCAAACGTGGACAAAAGAGCTGAATTCCAGAGGTGAGGTGAAAGTGACAGCTCTTGACATCAAAGCTGCATTGATCAAGTGTGGCATCAAGGAGCCCTAGTGAAACTGGAATCAATGGGTATCAGGGGGCAAAATCTTTGCTGGTTGGAGTCATACCTGACACATAGGAAAATGGTTGTGGTTGTTGGAGATCAGTCATCTCAGCTCATGCAGGAGTTCCTCAGGGTAGTGTCCTTGGCCCAACCATCTTCAGCTGCTTCATCAATGACCTTCCCTGCATCATAAGGTCAGAAGTGGGGATGTTCTCCGATGAATACACAATGTTCAGCACCATTCGTGACTCCTCAGATACTGAAGCAGTCCATGTTCAAATGCAACAAGATCTGGAGAATATCCAAGTTTGGGCTGACAAGTGGCAAGTAACATTTCACACCAAATAAATGTCAGAATGTGACCATATTTAATAAGAATCAATCTAACTGTGCTCCTTGACATTCAATGGTGTTACCATAACTGAAACCCCCAATATCAACATCCTCAGGTTTACCATTAACTAGAAAATCAAACTAGACTTGCCACATGAACATAGTCACTACAAGAACAGTTCAAAGGCTGGGGACATTGCGATGAATGATTCACTCTCCAAAGTCTGTCCATTATTTACGAGGCACAAGTCAGGAGTGTGATGGAATACACCCCACTTGTCTGGATGGGTGCAGCTCCAATAACACTCAAGAACCTTGGCATCATCCAGGACGTAGCAGCCCTTTGATTGGCATCACATCCACAAATTTCCATTCTCTCCATCACCAACACTCAGTCGCAGCAGTGTGTACTATCTACAAGATGTACTGCAGAAATTCATGAAAGATTCTTACACAGCACCTTCCAAACCCACAACCATTTCATCTAGATTGTTTGACCTATTGTTGTCATATGTACCGAGTTGAAGTGAAAAGTGTTGTTTGCTTGCTAAATAGGCAGATCAGACCATACACAGTGGCAGAACAGAGCACAGAATACAATGTTAAGCAGAGAAGGTGCACAGAGAGAGAACAGAATTAACATTTGAGAAGCCCTTTCAAAAGTCTGATAACAGCGGGGAAGAATCTGTTCTCGCATCTTTTCGTACTTATGTTCAAACTTTTATATCTTCTGCCCAGGGGAATAGGGTGGAAGAGAGTACAACTGGGGTCGGAGGGGTCTTTGATTGTGTTGGTTGCTCTCCCAAGGCAGTGGGAAGTATAGATGGAGTCAATGGATGGAAGGCTGGTTTGTATGATGGAATGGACTATGCTCACGACTATCTGTGGTTTCTTGCGGTCCTGGGAAGAGCAGTTACCAAACCACGCTGTGATGCATCTAGATAGGATGCTTTCTATGGTGCATCTATAAAAATTGGTAAGAGTCCTTATGAGCATGATGAATTTCCTTCGTGCACTGAGGAAATAGAGATGTTATTGTGCTTTCTTGACCCTCATGTTGACATGCGTGAACCAGGACAGATTATTTATGATCATCACTCCCAGAAACTTGATGCTTTAGACCATCTCCACCTAAGCACCATTGATGCAGAAAGGTGTGTGCCCTCCACTCTGCTTCTTGAGGTTTCACTGATGTTGTTGGAGAGGTTGTTGTCTTTACATCTTGCCACTAAGCACTCAATCTCTCACCACCATCTGCAAGTTCCCCTCCAAGCCACTCACCATCCTGACTTGGAAATATATCACTGTTCCTTCACTGTCACTATATCAAAATCCTGGAATTCCCTCCCTAACAGCACTGTGGATCAGCCACAGCATGTGGACTACAGCAGTTCAAGAAGGCAGCTCACCATCACCTTCTCAAGGGCAACTGGGATGGGCAAAAATGCTAGCCAGCCAGCGATGCCCAGGTCCCATGAATGAATAATAATACCTTAGTAACAAATTATGAGAAAACAGAACTTTAACAGTTGTACTAATATTACAGAGAGCTTCTGATTATGGTAAATAACTGAATTTTGACACTTTTTAAACAAAGTAAGGGTTTTTTTTATTCATTCACAGAATGTGAGTTAGCATTTATTTCTAATCCATAACTGCCCTTTAAAATATAGTGTTGAACTGCTTTCTTGAAGGTAGCTGAGTATCTTGATAGGCCATTCAGAGCGCAGTGAAAATTCGAACACATTGCTGAGCATCAGGAGTCACATATAGGCTGCCTTGGCCTAGATAAGAGCCAAAAGGGACAGAGGGATTTTTACATTAATACAGTAGTTCTGGGTAACCATTTATAATACTACCTTTCCATTCCACCAGTATCTAATTAATTGAATTTAAATCCCCCAGCTATTGTGTTGGGGTTTGAATTTTTGTTTCTGGATCATTAACCCAGTCATCTAAATGACAATTCCAGTAACATAATATGACCTGTAATGTAGCACTTTCTTCGTAAGGGAATATTCCTTGACCAAATCCGCGCATATATCACATAGACAGAGGAAGAGATATAAGCTGCAAATTTTCATTTCAGCTAATGCCACAAATCATTCAGCTTGTCACAAAGAACTGCTCTTGTACAAACCAATTGTAATAGCAGAAAATATTTAGCCCTGTATCCTTACAAAATTTGTCAAATTGCCTGAAATATTTAGCACTGTATCTTGATCAGACAGTGCAAGATTCCAGTAGAATCATAGAATAATAGAATCATACAGTACAAAAGAAGCCCTTTGGCCCATTGAGTCTGTACCACCAAAAATACATTACTACCTCACTAGTCCCATTTTCCTGCACTAGACCCATTGCCTTGAATGTCATGACGATATGTACTACATCCATATCTGAAATTGGTTATTCTGAAAACTGTTTTTTTTATATGCAATAGCCTTTACATTTTATAAACTTCCACATTAAGAGCAAGACAATTTGTTTTTCCATTATACCCTCAGGATAAAGAAAATGCCATTGTATTTCACAAATAAGCTTAACTAAAAGAAAGACATCCATCTACTGTTATGACACAGTCAAATCAAATTAGCATCCCTATTCCTATATTTGCAATACAGTAAAATTAAAGCATTCAATGATCCTCAAAATCCCCCCATTATTTCCTAAACAGATTTTTTGAATAGCCAATACCAGATACCAAGTTTATACCTTCAACAAAAAAAAACTATTTCTTATTAAGACAGTTGCTTTAGCTGAGAAAAGTTAAACAATAAGGTATTCTAATTAATGCTTGTTATTATACCCAATCTTCTTTGATTCCAGCCCCCACACAGATAGACAAACAGAATGACATGGCTAAATCGTAAATTAAAAGAAAAAATAAAAGACATGTAACTGGCCAGATCGCTTAAGCAGTTTCAACAATGTATGGCATATCAAGAACATAGATTGTTTCTTGCTTGATTTCTGAAGATGTTGATCAATACAAATTGTTTCCAGTAGGCTCTGTGGAATATTCACTTAACTCTTATAATTCGGACTGTAATTTCCAAACTTTCAACAAGTTTCTATTGAGAGGGTAAGCAGAGAGCAATGAAGTCTCTGCCCTGTAGATTTCACAACCACAATCTTTCTGACAAAAAGAAACACAGTTTAAAATTTGATAGCTCTTCCTGTTTTCCCAACATTCTTTTGGTTAGACTGATTGTCACTGGCCTCCCCATGATGGTCCCCTTTAACATTGGAACATAGAATCATACAGTACAGAAGAGGTCCAATAGCAGCAAGTTTATACTACCAAAGCTACACTAAATCTATTTAGTCTTTCTTTCATGCTCTAGGCCTACAGCCTTGAGTATTTTGACATTCCAAGTGCTCATCCAAGTAATTTTTAAAGAAGTTTACTACCTCAGTAGGCTAGAGATAATAGGAACTGCAGATGCTGGAGAATCCGAGATAACAAGGTGTAGAGCTCGATGTACCCAGCAGGCCAAGAAGCATCATAGGAGCAGGAAAGCTGGCATTTCGGGCCTAGTAGTCTGATGAAGGGTCTAGGCCCGAAACATCAGCCTCCCTGCTCCTGTGATGCTGCTTGGCCTGCTGTGTTCATCCAGCTCTACACCTTGTTGACTCAGCAGGCTAGGTAGGTTAGCCATGGGAAATGTGATGTTACAGGGAAAGGATTTGGGAGGTGGAGTGTGGTTGGGTCTGAGTGGGATGCTCTTCAGGGGTCATTGTACACGCAATGGGCTGAATGGCCTCTTTCCACACTGTGGGGATTCTATTCTATTCTAACTAGACTTGCAGGCAGTATATTACACATCCAAACCCCTGGGTGAAAGAACGTTTCTCAAATCCCTCTTAACCTCCTGCCTTTCATTTTAAAAATATGCCCCTTGTTATTGACCCTTCAACTAAGTAGAACAGCTTGTTCCTATCCACACTGTCAATGCCCCTTATAGTTTTATATACATTTATCAGATGCCTTCTTAACCTTCTCTGCTCCAAAGAAAACAGCCCAAGATCATCCAACCTCTCCTGCTCAATCCAACGCTCAATCCCAGGCAACATCCTGGTAAATCTCCTGTTCACCACCTCCAGTGCAATCATATCCTTCCTATAGTGATGCAACCAGACCTGCACACAGCTTTTCAGCAGTGACCTAACCAAAGTTCTGTCCAACTCCTTGGAGACAGTAAAGACTGCAGATGCTGGAAGGCAGAGTCAATAAATGTGAAGCTGGAAAAGCACAGCAGGTCAGACAGCATCCGAGGAGCAGGAAATTTAATGTTTCAGGCCTGAAGAAGGGTTTTGGCCTGAAACATTGACTTTCCTGGTCCTTGGATGCTGACTGACCTGCTGTATTTTTCCAGCCTCACATACATAGATTTCTGTACAGCTCCAGCATGCCTTCCCTGCTCTTACAATATATACCACCACTGAACAAAGCAAGCATCCCGTATACCTTCTTAACTACCCTTTTAACTCCTGCTGCTGCCTTCAGGGATCTGTGGACAAGCATCCCACGGTGCCTCTGTTGTTCTGAGCTTGCTGGTGTCCTGCCGATTGTTGTGTACTCCCCTGACTTATTACTTCTTCCAAAGTGTATCACCTCATAATTTTCAGGGCTAAATTCAATCTGCCCATCTCACCAACCTATCTACATCTATTTGTAATCTAAGTCATTCTTCAAGGGCAGGTTCTGTTAACAAATGTCAGTTCATTCATTCTTCCATTCCCCAACCCTAACCTTAACCTATTCCAATAACACTAACTCTAACACTGACCATGATGCTAACCCAAATCCTAAGCCTATCAACCTAACTCTATCACCCTAATCCTAACCCTAATACCAAACTAACCCTGACACTGACCCTAACCATGACCCTAATCCTCATCCTAAACCTAACCCAAGCAATAACTCTCACCGTCATTCTAAACCTCACACAATCCCTAAACCTAACTCTAAACCCAACCCTAACCCTAACCCCAACCCTAACACTAACCCCAACACTAATTCTATCCCTAACATGATAACCCTAACCCTAACCCTAACCCTAAACCTAAACCTAACCCTGACCCTAACCCTAACACAGATAAAAGGTACTGCAGATGCTGGAGAATCCGAGATAACAAGGTGTGGGGCTGGATGAACACGGCTGGCCAAGCAGCATCATAGGAGCAGGAAAACTTGACGTTTCGGGCCTAGACCCTTCATCAGAAAGGGTGGTTTAGGATTTAGGTTTAGGATGAGGATTAGGGTCATTTCTGATGAAGGGTCTAGGCCCAAAACGTCAAGCTTTCCTGCTCCTATGATGCTATGATGCCTGCTGTGTTCATCCAGCCCCACACTTTGTTATCTCCTAACCCTAAGACTAACTCTCATCCTAACCTTGACCCTGACCCTGACACGAACCCTAACCCTAACCCTGACCCTGACTCTAAAACTATCCCTATCGCTAACCCTGACCCTAACAATTACCCTGACCCTAACCCTAACCCTGACGCGGACCATAACTCTAGCCTTAGCCCTGACTCTAACCCTAGTCCTCACTCTAACCCTAAACCTCACCCACACCCTAACCTCAACCCTAACCCTAATCATAACACGAAACATGACCCTAAATCTCAACCAGAACCTAACACTGACACGAACCCTAACCTTGACCCTAAGGCTGACCCTAGCCCTAACTTTGACCCTAACCCTAACATTAACTCTAACCCTAACTGTGGCTGTACCAAAACCCTAACCCAAAGCCTAACCCAAACCCTAACCTGTACCCTGACCCTGATCCTGAATCTAACAATGACCCTGACCCTAAACCTGACCCTGACCCTAACCTCAAACCTAACGCTAATCTTAAACCTGACCCTACCCCTAACTGGAACACCAACTCTGACCCTGACCTTAACCATAAACCTGACTCTAGCCCTTACCCTAACCCTAACCCTAACCCTGACCATAATCCTCATCCTAACCTTAACCCTAACTCCCACCCTCACCCTAAACCTCACCATATCCCTAACCCTAACTCTAAACCCAAACCTAACCCAGGCTACAATTCTAACCTCAAAGCCAACACTATCCCTATCACACTAACCCTAACCCTGACCCTAACCCTAACCCTGACATTACCCTTTGACCCTGACCCTAACGCTGACCCTATTGCTAACCATAACCCTAATCATAACACTGTCCCTATCACGCTAGCCCTAAACCTGACCTTGACCCTATCTCTAACCTTGACTGAAACCTTAATCCTGACCCTAACACTAACCTTAACTGTCCACGGGTATAGCGCTGGAAGATTGGAAAGAGGCAAACATCATTCCCTTGTTCAAAAAAGGGAACAGGGATAACCCTGGGAATTATAGGCCAGTTAGTCAGTGGTGGGCAAATTATTGGAAAGGGCTCTGACAGACAGGATTTATGATCACTTGGAAAGGCACAGTTTGATTCGTAATAGTTAGCATGGATTTGTGAGGGGTAGATCATGCCTCACAAGTCTTACTGAATTTTTGAAGAGGTGACCAAACATGTGGATGAAGGTGGAGCAGTGGTTGTGATATACACGGATTTAAGTAAGGCATTTGATAAGGTTCCCCATGGTAGGCTCATGCAGCAGGTAAGGAGGCATGGGATAGGGGGAAATGTGGCAGATTGGATTCAGAATTGGCTGACCCTTAGGAGACAAAGGGTGGTAGTGAACGGAAAATATTCAACATGGTGCTCAGTTACGGGTGGTGCACCACATGGATCTGTTCTCGGTCCTCTTCTATTTGTGATTTTTGTAAATGATTTGGATGTAGGAGTGGAAGGGTGGATTAGCAAGTTCGCGGACGATACAAAGGTGGGTCAAGTTGTGGACAGTGCGGAGGGCTGTTCTAGGTTACAAAGGGACATTGATAGAATGCAGAGCTGGGCTGAGAAGTGGCAGATGGAGTTTAACCTTGAAAAATGTGAGGTGATCATTTTGGAAGGACAAACTTGAAAGCAAAATACAGGGTTAATGGAAAGATTCTTGGCAGTGTGGAGGAGCAGAGAGATCTTGGGGTTCATGTTCACAGTTCCCGAAAGCTGCCATCCAGGTGGATAGAATTGTTAAGAAGGCATGTGGTGTGTTAGCTTTCATTAATAGAGGGATTGAGTTCAAAAACCATGAAGTTATGCTCCAGCTATACGAAACCCTTGTTCGGCCACATCTGGAGTATTGTATCAATATCTGGTCACCTCATTACAGGAAAGATGTGGAAGCTTTAGAAAAGATGCAGAGGAGATTTACCAGGATGTTGCCTGGAATAGAGGGAAGGTCTTACGAGGAAAGGTTGAGAGAGCTAGGGCTTTTCTTTTTAGAACAATGAAGGATGAGAGGTGACTTAGTGGAGGTGTACAAAGTGATCAGAGGTATAGATAGAGTAGACAGCCAGAGACTTTTCCCAGGGCGGAAGTAGCTTTTACGAGGGGACATAGTTTTAAAGTGAAAGGAGGTAGATATCGGGGAGACATCAGAGGTAGGTTCTTTACTCAGAGAGCGGTAGGGGTGTGGAATGCATTGCTGGAGAGGGTAGTGGAGTCGGCCTCATTAGGGGCATTTAAGCAGCTATTGGATAGGCATATGGATAATAGCATAAGGTAGGGGTGAAGGTTAGATAGACTTTAGGATGAGGGTAAAAGTTTGGCACAACATTGTGGGCCAAAGGGCCTGTACTGTGCTGTACTGTTCTATGTTCTATGTTCTATTAACCCTAGCCTTCACAGTAAACCCCACCCTTTTCCTACACCTAACCTTTAGCATTCACCCTAACGTTCACACTGACCCTAACCTAACCCTTACCTTGACCCAAACCTTAACCCAGACCCTAACCCTAAACTAAACCCAACCCTAACCATGACCCTGACCCTAACACTGAACCTATCACTAAACTTGATCCTAACCATAATCCTGACACTAACTCTAAGCCTAATAGTAACCTGAACCCTGACCCTAAACCTCACCCTAACCCTAGCCTGGACCTTAACCCTAAACCTGACCTTGACCCTAACCCTAACCCTAATCCTAAACCTAACCCTCACCATACCCCTAACCCTAACCATCACCCTCAACCTAACCCTAACCCTAACCCTAACTCTAAACCCTAACCCTGTTCCTGATGACAGTTGGGTTCATAACTGGAAAACATTGAATTAAGGGAAAAGGCAAAAGATGCAGAGTAGAGATGAGACGAAATATTTTTATGACCTGTGTTGCTGTAATCTGAAATTTGCTGCCTGAAATGATGATGGAAGCAGATTAAGTAAAGTGGAAGTATGCTTGAAAAGGGAAAGGTTCCGGGGCTTTAGGGAAATAGGAGAAAGGGACTATTTGGCCAGGTCTTTCATAGAGCCAGCACAGGAGTGATGGGTCAAATAATCTCCTGTGCTATACAAATCTACATTCAGAGTGAGAGATGCTTGTTTTTAACTTTATTTTTTAATGTACTTTTGTTGGTTTTTAAACTAGCTGCTATGATTACAGAATGATAAAGTTGGCTGATTCAAGAAATCTCCAGCAACTACCAGGACAAAAGGTATCCCCTCGTCTCTCTCTAATGTCACACCTCCCATTTATATGAACATCTAAGCCAAGCCAACATAAAGGACTAGCAGACAAGGTGTCTACTTCAGTCAATCCTGGACAAGGGGAACTGTTGAAATACACTATGATGTGAGTGATGACTCCAAGTTTTACTTTACAACGCATAATAAGATTTGGCCAGGATGTCAAAATGCACCTTGTGACTGAGTGGCTAGACATGAAGCCCCAGCATATGACTAAAACTGCTGATTTGCTTAAATCAGCTGTAACTATGCAATTTTAACCTCTTTGCTAGGTCTACTACCCACAACCTGTACCATCTAGGAGGACAAAAGCTGCAGACACATGGGAACACCTCCACCTGTAAGTCCCTTTCCAACTTCACACTATTTTGATATAGAGCTATACCACCATTCCTTGAGTGCTGCTGGGTCTAAATCCTGGAACTCACTGCCTAACAGCATTGTATATATAATTCTAATCTCTAATTTATGTGAATTAATACCAATATCCCTGATTTTAAGTAATTTGTAACTTCTTTCCTTCTCTTCCTTTCCTCCTTGAATGTAAGTATGTGAATGTGTTATGAACCATTCTCTGGCTTAGGGGAAAGAGGCCAATGTCCATTTTTGAAAGTGAAAATAAAATACAAAAAAAACCTGTTATGGAAGTAAGAGAACAGTAAAACTAATTCAATACACTTCTCGCTTTTGTCTATGATGGTCTATAATAACAATGAAGGAAAGCAATCTGCTCAAATTCTAAGTACTAAGCTTTATTTTAATATGTATCCAGCATTTTACTTTAAACACTATAATTAATTAAGTTTATAAGTTTGTCATTTTTACCTCAACACATGATGACGGGTTGGAAAAATGATCAAGAATTGGTAAGGGTAGGCCAGGCTTCGTTTCATTATTATTCAGGGTATAATTCACCTCTATAATAATTGCAGAAACACAATCCATTGTGCAATGCTGAAATTAAAGAAGGGCATTTGTTAATCGAGTATTTTAGGGCCATTCTATTTCACAGCAAAAGTCAAATACAATGTAAAATATTTTCCTTTGAAAATACTGTAATAGTTAATTTGTTTGCATAAGCCCCTTTAATTTGCGTTTGTTCAACAGATGTCATAGAACATAGAAAGATCACAGAATCCCTACAGTGCGTCAGGAGGCCATTCAGCCCATCGAGTCTACATTTTTAAAATTCCTTTTCAGAATGTATGCTTGTTCAATGTAAGATGGCTACCAGTCACAGAATATATTTTCCAGAAGCTGCCAGTAGACAAAAGCCATGAATCAAGCTCCCTAAATTTCACATCCTTAAATTATCTAGACGTTCTAGTCAAACACACACAAGGAATTTTAGACATTGTATCTCCACAGTCGTGTTAGATTTGAAAGAAAGCCGTTGAAATCTATTATACTTCAGATGGTACTAATGACCCACAGGATCTCCTACAACACAAAATTACTTTTGATGAGGGATAGCAAAATTATCTCAGAGCTGAGCAAGCTCATCCAGGAAATCCAGTCATGTGAATAGAATTCATACTTTTGAATTGCTTTAATTATACCACTTTGACTTCTTTCCTTAGTCTGCTTTTTATACCAGGACAGAAAATAGCAAAAACAGCTCCAGTTATGGTTACACGTTCCCTCTAGCCTTGACATCTCTTGATGTCTGAATTCTGGAAAGAAACCTATGTGTCATCTCAAAGGTGAACAGTCTACAAGAAGCATATTTTTGTGCTTTAAACTGCATCTATATGTATCTGAGTTCCTACAAAATGGAATTGTGCTGTCCAGCCACCTGCAAGAACTCACTGGAAGTGGACTTACTGGACACCAATTCAAGTGATTTTAAGTCATTTGAAATTATAAATTCTTTCCTTTACTAATTGTCTTTTCTTTGTTCTTTGTTGATGCTGTATGTGCCAATGTGTCATGATTGCCATCACCTCCAAGTTTTTGAATGCATCAATAAACCTTACTTTGTTTTAACCCTGAAGAATTTGCTGTGGGTCACTTGTAAGTTAGACTTCATAAACAGATAGTTTGCAGAAACATACCACTGCCTATTTAAAAAGGGAAAAGAAATAAAATAAGAAATATATTTTAAAACTCACCTTTGTCACAATAAGAAGAGGAGGACCATAAAATAATTCAATTCACCTCACCCTTGTCCATGCCAGTAGGAAGAATGAAATGAGTCAAAAAAAAATACTGTTCTAAGGGGTTGCAGGATCAGAGGGACCTAGGGCGTACATATACAAATCATCGAATTTATCAGGGTAGGTAGAGGAACCAGTCAATAAATCACACAGAAACCTGAAGTGCAGAGTACAAAAGCAGGGAACTTATGGTAATCCTAAATAAAACACAGATCCGGCTTTAGCTGACATACTGTGCCCAATTTTGGGTACCACACTTTAGGACAGGAATGAAAGTATTGAAATGGGAACGAAGAAGTTTCATGAGAACGTTTCCAAGGATGAAGAACTTTAGTAATGTCAATAGACTGGAGAAGCTGGAATCTTCTCCATGGAGAAGGGTAGATTAAGAGGAGATTTGATAAAGTTCCTATCATACCTGCACAATGAGAGGATACGTTCTACAGGCAGCAGTTGAGATCCAGACATTATCAGATATAGAGTCAGGAGTTCCATCATTCTTTGCAAAGTTCACTCTTTTAGTCTTCTGCTTTGTGTCCAGGTTAACTGTATAATTCACATAGGAATTTGTCAAATCTATAAAGTGTACAAAATAAAATAAGTGCATAGAATAAAACTATTGAAGCACATTAATAATGAAGATCTATCTTTTTCCAGTTTCCCGTCCATGTCATTAGATTCCATTGCTATTTACACCTTCTTCTGATATTCAGTTACAACTAAATTACTGCCACAATGCAATGGCATGTTTTAAAACATGCATCTATAACTTATATTAGCTCTGGCATCTTGGGATGAAAGTAACTGTCCAAACAAATGATTTCTGAGCATCTGTCTTTACCTGAAATTCTAGGTAAGTTTTATTTAACCTGTCTGGATAAACACACAGCAATTGCAATTTGATCCATTCCTTTATGGACTAGATTATTTCAGGGCTACATAAATTCTTACTTCTGTCCTTGAAAATGGCAGGGTTATCTCAGAACTTGGTTGGCGTTTAAAATACCAAACAACAAACAAGGGAGCAAACAAATATGAACATAAGATGGACAGCCTCGTAAAACTAGAGCTTTCTTTTTTTAGTTGATAAAATGTTAGAAACTCTAAAGATATAATTTTTATTAATGTGTGATGCAAGGTATGAAGTGCGTGATTTATATATATTTCAATATTTGCATTTTTGAATTTTGAACTAATAGCATATGGGTTTGTGATGTGTCTTAAGGGGGTTAATTATTAACTTGTGAGTGTTTTTGCAGTCGTGGTATTTTCTTTTAAAACATGGTAAAAATAGACACTTCCTGAAAAGTAAAGGTATTTGGTTTACATTATGAGAGACTATGGACAAAGTAAATAATATAGTGCATAGGCTTTCAGCGAGGAGATTCTATAATTTTATTTGGGCTTAACTTATCCATAGCTTGGAAGGAAAGTATTTTAGTTTCAGTTTCAGGCAGAAATTTTAGCTGAAGCTGGAATTGTAAAACAGTTGTTCCTGAGAAAGTGAGGGAGTTTTAGGGCTGTTAATAAAAAGGTTACCTCAGCATAAGGAGTTTAGTTTAAATGTTCCTGACCAGAGTGTTTGGTTAAAATCCTGGAAGGGTTATTTGAAGCTGAGAAAGTCTAAGCTCAGATGTATGAAGGTTCAAGGAGAGAAAAAAAAGTATTCTCCATCCCTTTCAAATGGCCAGTGCCTTTTAGACAGTCACTGTCCTCCACTCCTTTCAAACAATCAATTCCTTTCAAATAGTTAATGTTCTCAGTTTCTGATGTAATGTTTTTCTGTAATACTTCAAAAACTCCTTTTCTCATCTGAATTTCCAAGTGTTTCTTGCCACTCAAAAAAAGTTGCTAGAATATCCTGGATTATGAAGATCTGAAAACAAATTCAAAAGAGCTATCAGCTAAATATGATTCAGTTTCAAGCCTATTACTGAAAGAGTGACAGCAACAAACAACCTGGCATTGAATCTGTTGAAACTTGTTCACAAATGTTACTTTCATCTGCCTGGTAAGTTATCTATACAAGTGACTGGTTTTTAAAGGGATAATCGTCAAACAGTCCCAGAATAAAAGTCTGCCACAAATAGATACCCTGAATATAAGCTTGATGTAGAAACAGAATCCTTCAACAGCTGAAAAATATTTTAAAATTTTGCACATAAAAATAAGAAAAATGTATACAGCATCTTTCATGATCACAGTAAATCCCAAAGCAAAGAGGTAGGTTTTGAGAAGTGTCTCAACCAAGGAAAGCAAGGTACAGGGAGGGAATTTCAGATCTCGAGGTCAAGGCAACTGAAGGCATGGCCATCACTGATAAAGCAATAATGATTGGCAATGGGAAAGCACAATGAGTCAGAATTAGAGGAATGCAGATATCTCAGAAGGTTGGAAGAGATGACAGAAGTAGGAAAGAGCAAGGTCATGGAAGAATCTGAAAACACAGATAAGAATTTTAAAATCAAGACTTTGCTTGATTGAAAGCTAATGTGGTTTGGCACAAGCACAAGCACAATAGGGGAATGGGAGTTGCTTTGAGCTAAGGAATGAGCAACAGAGTTTAAATAACTTCAAGTTCCAGGGATAGAATGTGGGAGATTACCGATAATGTATCAGAATGGTAAAGTTTAAAGTATTACGAAAGTAAAAAGCTCAGGAATTAAGTGCTGGAGTCCCCTGTGGTCATTCCCCTCTCAAACAGATAGATCCCTTTAGATGTTATGGGGGAGCATGGCCTCTCAGGGAAAGCAGTACCAGCCACTTTCACGACATCAGGGGTGGCTCAGCAGCCCAGAAAGGGAGGAAAATGAGTAATAGGGCTACAATGATTAAGGATTCAATAATAAGGGCACAGACAAACACTTCTGTGGCCACAGACATGAATCCAGGATGGTATGTCACTTGCCTGGTGCCAAGCTCAGGGATGTCACTAATAGGTTGCAGAACATTCTGGAGCGGGCGGGTGCACAGACAGTGGTCATGGTACACAATCCTCTTTAATTCATTTGTCGGATGTGGGTATGGCTGGCTGGGTCAGCATATCTTGCCCATCCCTAGTTGCCCCTTGAGAAGGTGTTGGTTAGCTGCCATTTTGAACCACTGCAGTCCACCTGCTGTGGGTTAACCCACAATGCCATTAGGGAGAGAATTCCAGGATTTTGACCCAGCAACAGTGAAGGAACAGCGATATATTTACAAGTCAGGATGGTCGGTGGCTTGGAGGGGAACTTGCAGGAGGTGGTGTTCCCATATATCTGCAGCTCTTGTTCTTCCAGACAGAGGTAGTCATGGGTTTAGAAGGTTCTGTCTGAGGATCTCTGGTGAATTTCTGCAGTGATCTTGTAGATGGTACACACTGCTGCTAACTGAGCATCGGTGGTAAAGGAAGTGGATGCTTGTGGCTGTAGTGACAATCAAGCGGGCTGCTTTATCCTGGATGGCGTCAAGCTTCTTGAATGTTGTTGGGTTGCATTCATCCAGGCAAGTAGGGAGTATTCCATCACATTCCTGATTTGTGCTTTGTAGATGGTGGACAGGCTTTGAGGGGTCAGGAGGTGAGTTACTCACCGCAGTATTCCCAGCCTCAGACCTACTCTTGTAGCTGTTGTGTTTATGTGGTGAGTCCAGTTGAGTTTCTAGTCAATGATAACCCCCAGGATGTTGATAATGGGGATTTAGTGATGGTAATACATCTGAATGTCAAGGGGGCAGTGGTTAGATTGTCTCTTACTGGTGATGGTCATAGCCTGGCATTTATGTGGCATGAATGCTACCTGCCACTTGTCAGCCCAAGCCTGAATGTTGTCCAGACCTTGTTGCATGTGAACATGGACTGCTTCAGTATCTGAGGAGTCACAAATGGTGCTGAACATTGTGCAATCATTGGCGAACATCCCCAATTCTGACCTTACGATGGAGGGAAGGTCATTGATGAAGCAGCTGAAGATGGTTGGCCCTAGGACACTACCCTGAGGAACTCCTGCAGAGATGTTCTAGAGCTGAGATGACTGACCTTGGCCAGTAGTGCGATGTATTGGACAAAATAATCGTAATGAGAGAGGAAGCATTAGATTATTTAGAATCCTTGAAATTGGATAGATTGTGAGTGGTGGGTAGATTGTTCCCTATGACACTGAAGGTGGTCAGGGAGGAAACAGCAGAAGTTCTGACGATTATTTTCCAATCTTCACTAGACACAGGTGAGGTGTTGAAGGGCTCGAGGAATGCAAATGTGGTTCTGTTGCTTAAGAAAGGTACAAAGGAAATACCAAACAATTATAGACCAGTTAGTCTTATTTTACAGGTGGGAAAATTGTTAGATTCAATCCAGAGAGATCGGAAAAAATTGTCACTTAGAAATGCATGGAATAATCAGGGATAGTCAGCACTGCTTTGTGTAGTAATTGGAACCAGGTGGATCTTATTGACCATGAGATCCTTGATTGACATTGTTAACCTAGGCCAATCAGGGAGCCCTTGCTGACAGAGGGGGTAGCCTTATAGACATTTATAAAATAATGAAGGGCATGGGTAGGCTGAATAGCCAATGTCTTTTTCCTAGGCGGGGTAGTCCAAAACTAGACGGCATAGGTTTAAGGTGAGAGGTGCAAGGTTTAAAAGTGACCTGAGGGACAACCTTTTCTCATAGATGGTGGTGAGTATATGGAATGAGCTGTCAGGTGAAGTGGTAGATACAGGTACAGTTAAAACTTTTAAAAGTCATTTGGACAGGTACATAAGTAGGAAAGGTTCAGAGGGATATGGACCAAATGCAGGCAAATGGGACTAGTTTAGCTTAGGATAGCCCGTTGGCACGGACAAGTTGGACCAAAGGGTCTGTTTCCACACTGTATGGCTCTCTGACTCTATGACTGATTTTCCCAAGAATTGATTGGAAAAAAAATTCTGTTCCTCCAGCACTGGAAGTCAGTTAAGCAATAAGTAAGCAACAGTCCATGAGTTAAGAGAGGTCTAGGTGAGATATAGCTAATTGTCATCACTGCACATGTGAAAACAAGCATAGTGCTTTTTGAAGATGTTGCCAAGAGGCAAAGAAATAGGAGGGATCCAGCAATTGATCAATGGGGGAATACCATTGTATTAATGGTATCAATTAAGGAATACCAATTAACAGTATGAGAGCAGAAGTGAAGCCATTGCAAGTGATTCTTTGGCTACAGTTAGATTTGTTATAATACCAGATAATGGTGATGTTTGCATTCCCTTCTACATTCTGTTATGATTGAGGCATTACCTAGTGGTGCAAAGTTTGATTGAGCCATAAAACACACAGTAGCTTGGATAATTTTCTCTTGTCCGTTGGAACTTGCGGAGGACAGAGGCACCAACTTCGGTAAAAATGTAACATTGACCCCAATGTTGATAACTGGTCTTGAGCTGTAAAGAATTATCATTACTTGTTAAAAACAAAAAAAATGTAAATTTAAAATCTAAATTATAAAATCGAACAGAAAATCAGAAGCAAAAACCGAAATTGCTGGAAAATCTCAGCACATCTGGCAGCATCTGTGGAGCAAAATCAGAGTTAATGTTTTCCGTCACTGACTCTCCTTTAGAATTGTTCTGAAGAAGGGTCACTGGACCCAAAACATTAACTCAAATTTAAAGCTTGTTTCCTTTAAAAAGGGGTGAGACTGTGACTGACAGACATAACATGTTCAACTGAACCTATTTGTGGCTTCTATCAGTACAGGCTTGACTGTAGTGTTTCTTAGTCGCCCCCACAGCATCAATTACTCCATAAATTGTACTTCTCTCCTAGTTGCCCCAAAATCTAACTGCCAATGTCATGTATTTGTTTATATGCACTATTTATTATTCATATATCTCAGGAAGATTAAGACCAGGTCTATCAGAGAAAAATCACAGACAAAGGGGCAAAAATATTTATATTGGCAAAATATAATGGATAAGGAAAGCAGTAAATACAAGTAGGCAAACAAATTTAGGTAACATTATAGCACTGTACTGTTAATGTTATGGTGCTATGCCCCAAACGTTACAGTGCTGAACCTCCAACTTTATAATGTAATGTCTCTAATTTTAGAATCCTGGGCTCAATATAGTATCCTAGGCTCTAATATTAAGATTCATGACTCTAACATTACAATACTCTGCCTTTCATGTTAAAATGCCATGCTTCTAATTTATTATGTTACAAGGTGTTTGCATTTTCCAAAATCTTTTAATCTTATTTCACTTTCTAAATAGTTCTGATCATCTTCTAAGCATCTTTAAAAGCCGAAAACAAAATACATCAGGAAGATAATTAAATGGTCTAACAGGATGTTGTATTACATATGGCTACATACCTGAGTACAACAACATTGTCCCGTGCCCCAACTGTTATATCAAGGATCCCATCAGTATCAACATCAGAAGCACCAGATATTGATTGTCCAAAGTATAGAAGTTCAAGCATAACATCCTTCCCACTTATTCGCTAAATAATTTAAAGATTAGAAAGTGTATCAGAAGTGTTAACAAATTCGATTATTTCTTCTAACATTTACCTGTCTTTTATTTAACATGATCATTTCCAGAATATGTAGACTGTGATAACACTCAGTCTCAGTAGAAACTGGCACGCTATGATCCGCAATCAAATCCTATAAAAAATCGGGGGTCCATTTTCACACCTTGACACAAAAGAGGTGCAAGTGGTTTTCTGGATACAGAGACACATAGACTTAGGGGGACTGAGAGGAAAACAGAAACAGCTGCTGAAGTAGAAAGTTAAGTCAGTTTGCTCGTGCTGTTGGAAAGAATGTAAACTAATCCAGCAGAGGGAGGGGACACAGACTGTTAGCAAGAATAAGGGCACAGTATCATACAGTATAACAATCAAGTTAGATGGAATTTGCTGGAAGAAAGGGAGCCAGCTTTCCACCATTTATGCCATTACCTGGAAGGACCAGATTAAGGCTTCTGCCTTGAAACTCGGTCAAAGGAAACAGAATGATCTGTCTGATGGCTAGGCAGTTAGGAAGAGTTGAGATAAAGTAATGTAAGCTTTAATGATACATTTCTGTTTATTCTGCTGTGATTCTTTAACTTCTGTGGCAATGTCTGAGAACAATTCAACTCATTGTTTTAGTTTATGCATGGTAATGTTTTTCTCTGGTGAAATCTAAGTCAAGGATCCTTGCTAGCCCTGAGGATCACTCCTGTTCACAGCACTACAAATGAGTGTCAAGTTACAAGGAGGCAACTGCCTTACAACATGAACACAAAAAATGTTAGGAGAGCCTGGACTCCACCAAACACTATAACATTTCTGTAACTAATCTTACCTGGGAATAAGTCTTGTAGATACCATCCTTATGTCCATTAAATATATAGATACTGCCACTATGGTCTTCTTCCAGAGGAGCTCCAATAGCTACATCATTGTAACCGTCCATGTTGATGTCACCTATGTTTGCAATGGCAACTCCAAATCTGGCATTGGTGTAACTTGATATTCCTGTCAAACTGTCCTTATCTTCAAAGGTATCCTGTTTAATAAAATAATAAACATAAGCAGCAAAGATAGCAAGGAAACCTGGAACAACAGCTACCAACAACTCATAGCTCAATGGATTGCATAGAGCCTTTCTATTTTCAGCCAAGAATCAGCATGCATCTTATACATTTTACACATTTTCATGGGCCTGAGGTTCACTTTTGAAAATTATACAGTGCTGAGTTTCATTTTCCCTACACCAGGCAATTCATCAACATCCCAGTGAAAGCTCAGTACTCCATGGAATGCCAAGATTTCCAGGGAAATTCCAGTAGGCAAGAAATTTCAAGTTCTTTAATAATTGTCTAGTACTCCAGGAATGGTAGAGTATTCAAGAAATAACAAGCTTCCATGGATCAAGGTCAGGAAATTTGGAGTTTCAATGTTCTCAATTTAAAATTTTTAGAGTTAATTGGGAGCAACTTGCCCGATATTCCATCACATCGGCCTCTGCAGTCATTCCAATAAAGTGAAAGAAGACTAACTTATCAGCTTAGATAGCAAGGTGTAGAGCTGGATGAACACAACAGGCCAAGCAGCATCAGAGGAGCAGGAAGGCTGACGATTCGGGCCTAGACCCTTCTTCAGAAATGGGGGAGGGGAAGAAGGTTCTGAAGGAGGTTCATCCAGCTCTACACCTTGTTATCTCAGAATCTCCAGCATCTGCAGTTCCTACTATAACTTATCAGCTTCTTGTCTGGAAGCCTAGAGATAGAAACGCTGCAAGCAGAAGGCACAGCCTCTTGTATAATGCGAGCATAGGCCTGAGATTTACTTGTAAATTTTGTAAATGGAATCCCTCTCCCCCGATGTTATCATGGTCTAATTAAAAAATTTAAGTCACCGAGATCCTTCAGGAGCCATGAGGTCCCATTGTCCAAAGTCTGAGAAATCTGCTGCTGTACTGCACTTTTCTACCCCTTCCATTATCTCTGGGCCCACAGAGAAAGTTTGTGCTGGGAGTGAACCCCAAACAATACAAGAGTAAGAATTTATACTATTTTTGTAACAGGTGCAACAGGGTGGAGTTGATCAAAAATTTTATGATTATGTCCTTGGTTCTGAGTTAAGTGAAATATTTTTATAAAATAAGAAGGAATCGATTTGATAATGGTGTCTTGGTTGTGCTGTCCTTATCTTAAAACAAAAGAAATGGGAAAAGGGGACAATTACTGAGCTCAAACAATTCCATTTCCTCGACAGAGCTACATCCAAGTATAAAGACCAAAAGCACTATGGATGCTACAAATCAGAGCCAAAAAAGGAAATTACTAGAAAAGCTCAGAAGGTCTGGCAATATCTGTGGAGAGAAATCAGAGTTAACATTTCAGGGTCCAGTGAGGCTTCCGCAGATCTGATGGTAGCTTGGAAAATGTTGGTTTATTTGCAGAAAATAGAGTGGGGGGAGGAGGGGTTAAGGAGTAAATGACAGGTGGGGATAGAGTTCAAAGTGAGAGAAGAACAGTTGGGCAGGCAAAGGCATGGATAACAATTTGGCTAGAAGGGTGAATAACTGTAAATGAAGACTGTTAGTGGCTAACAATAGGCAGTGTGTAATGGCAGACTATGTGATAACAAGGCCTGGTGTGTGGGGGTTGGGGTAAGGACATGGGAGAGTTTAGACCCTAAAATTACTGAACTCGATATTGAGTCCAGAGGGCTGCAGGGTCCCCAAGTGGAAAATGAGGTGTTGTTCTGCCAGCTTGCGCTGAGCTTCGCTGGAACACTGCAGTAAGCCTGAGACAGAGATGTTGGACAGGGAACAAAGTGGTGTGTTAAACTAGCAGGCATTTGTAACTTCAAGAGCAAACTATACAGTAAATGGAAAAGTCCTGGGGAAAATTGATGTACAGAGAGATCTGGGTGTTCAGGTCCATTGTTCCCTGAAGGTGGCAATGCAGGTCAATAGAGTGGTCAAGAAGGCATGAGGCATGCTTTCCTTCATCAGACAGGGTATTGAGTACAAGAGTTGGCAGGTCATGTTACAGTTGTATAAGACTTTGGTTCGACCACATTTGGAGTACTGTGTACAGTTCTGGTCACCACATTACCAAAAGGATGAAGATGCTTTGGAGAGGGTGCAGAGGAGGTTCACCAGGATGTTGCCTGGTATGGAGGGCGCTAGCTATGAAGAAAGGTTGAGTAGACTAGGATTATTTTCATTAGAAAGACGGAGATTGAGGGGGGACCTGATTGAGGTCTACAAAATCATGAGGGGTATAGACAAGGTAGATAGCAAGAAGCTTTTTCCCAGAGTGGGGGATTCAATTACTAGGGGTCATGAGTTCAAAGTGAGAGGAGGAAAGTTTACGGGAGATATGCGTGGAAAGTTCTGTACACAGAGGGTGGTGGGTGCCTGGAACATGTTGCCAGCGGAGGTGGTAGACACAGACACATTAGTGTCTTTTAAGATGTATCTGGACAGGTACATGGATGGACAGGGAGCAAAGGGATACAGACCCTTAGAAAATAGATGACAGGTTTAGACAGAGGATCTCGACCGGCGCAGGCTTGGAGGGCCGAAGGGCCTGTTCCTGTGCTGTAATTTTCTTTGTTCTTTGTTCTTTGTTCTTTTCAGGATCTTTTTTGTGAACAGAATGCAAGTGTTCTGTGAAGCGTTCACCCAGTCTTTGCTTTGTTTCCCCAGTGTAGAGGAGACCACATTGTGAGCAGCAAATACAGTAGACTTGATTCTGGGAAGTGCAGGTAAAGTGCTGCTTGACATGGAAGGTGTGTTTGAGGAGGCATAAACAGGCAAGTGTTACGCCTTCTGCCGTTGCAGTAGAAGATGCAGTGAGGGTGTTGGGAGTGAAAGAATAGCAGATCAGTTGTCCCAGAGGGAACAGTCCCTGCGAAAGGCTGGCAGGGGGATTATGTGTTTGATGGCGAGATCTCGTTGGAGGTGGCAGAAATGGCGACAAATGATCTTCTGGACATGGATGTTGGTGGGGATGGTAAGTAAGGACAAGAGAGACTTAATCACTCTTCTGAGGAAGGGTCACTCAACCTAAAATGTTAACTCCGATTTCTGTCCACAGATAGTGTCAGACCGACTGAGCTTTTCCAGCAATATCTATTTTTGCCTCCAGGTATCCCTTGACCTCAACTTTTATTTCCTTTATCATTCGGAGCTCAGCTTTCTGTTTCAATTTCAGAGAAATAGAGGCTGTCTCCAGAAAGCATCACTCCAAACATTACAAAACTCACTTGAGGCAGCAACCCAGCTGTCTTTGGTTCAAACGTACATGGTTAGGAGGATCCCCCCACCCCCCCCCACCATCACCCCCCCCACCACCACCACCTCCCCCCCATCCCGCCATTTCATACCTTGTCATTGAGCTGGTAGACATAAACCATGCCCTCCTCTCCTTGTACATGAAAGAATGGAGCACCGACAAGGAGATAATCTGTCACATTATCATTGTTTATATCCAGAGAGCACAGCTCTGAACCAAAATATGATCCCAGCTGAAATAGAAAAATTCCATTCTTGAATTTTATTCTACAACTTCTTAAATTCCATTGATGTGATCAGCAACTTAATCAGCAGCTAAACACTTAATTTTGTAGAAAACAATGCTTTTTCAATGTTGAGCTTTAGTTCTAATCAAGAACTAACCTGCTTCCCTGCAAGAAGTTGCTTTATTTTGACAGATGTTCCGGCTTGAAATACAAGGACTCGTCCAGTCTGACTATGCCGAGGAGCTCCAGCTATGTACAAGTGCTGCCCATTCTTTCCCTTTACTGTGGCTACACTGTATCCTGGAAGGAAAGAACCATTACAGAATTACAGAGGTAATAAAAGAAAGAGGAAATGCTGCCAATCTAAAGTAAAAACAGGAAATGTTAGAAACACATATGGTCTTATGGTCTACCAAGTAGATCCACCAGTATCTGGAAAGAAGGAGAAATTAACATTTCAAGTGGAAGTTCTCCATCAGAAATGCTACAGGAACACCAGCAAACCCCTTTATGGGACTAGCAAAAGGGGACAAAACATAAAATAACTGTTAAAAAAGGCAGTTCACAGATTTTACTGCTGTTGGTTGGATATATTCTCGAAGACAGAAAAAGTTGAACAATGCTGATGACAAATATAGGTGAACAGTTCAAACTGTACAAGGAAATTATGAAGGTTGAAACACTTTGAAAAACATAGTTACACCTTGACACATCTATAATTTGCAGAGAAAGTCAAACATTGAAGATTTCAGCACAATGTCAAAGGGACAAGTCCTTTGTTAAGGTCAAGGGAGATAATGCTTTGTCAGAGGAAAGTGCCACGGTTAGTCAGGTGCTCAGTGCTACCAGAGTCCAGGGATCCATGTCCCTGCAGCCTGGCCATTAGGCCGGCTCAGTCTTGCTGGTCAAGTGCAATCAGTACAAGGATTAAAGGTTGCTCAGTCGTGGTGCTGGGAAGACATCAGTCAGGAACTAGGCCATGGTCAGTTGTGGCTGTCCTGTCAGATCTGTCCAAAAGGGTGGGCCATCGTCAGTCTTGGAGTACAGTCAATAATGGTCTTGGGCCTTCTGGGTCTATGCTTCATTGTATTGGGAAGCTAAGAGAATGGCAACAGTGATGGACACAGCTGGAGATGTTCAATAGGAAGAAACTGGGAACTCTGGAAGATTGAACACAGAACATTATACAGTACAGCACAGTACGGGCCCTTCGGCCCACGATGTTGCGCCAAACTTTTACCCTAATCCTAAGGTCTATCTAACCTTCAACCCTTATGCTATCATCCCTATGCCTATCTAGTAGCCGCTTAAATGCCCCTAATGAGGCTGACTCCACTACCCTCTCCGGCATTGCATTCCACGTCCTGACCACTCTCTGAGTAAAGAACCTACCTCTGACATCTCCCCGATATCTACCTCCATTCACTTTAAACTATGCCCCCTCATAATAGCTACCTCCACCCTAGGCAAAAGTCTCTGGCTGTCCACTCTATCTATACCTCTGATCATTTTGTACACCTCTATCAAGTCACCTCTCATTCTTCGTCATTCTAAAGAGAAAAGCCCTAGCTCTCTCAACCTTTCCCCGTAAGACCTTCCCTCTATTCCAGGCAGCATCCTGGTAAATCTCCTCTGCACCTTTTCCAACGCTTCCACATCTTTCCTGTAATGAGGCGACCAGAACTGGATACAATACTCCAGGTGTGGCCGAACCAGGCTTTTGTATAGCTGGAGCATAACTTCACGGCTTTTGAACTCAATCCCTCTATTAATGAAAGCTAACACACCATACGCCTTCTTAACAACTCTATCCACCTGGGTGGCAGCTTTCAGGGAACTGTGAATATGAACCCCAAGATCCCTCTGCTCCTCCACACTGCCAAGAATCTTTCCATTAACCCTGTATTTTGCTTTCAAGTTTGTCCTTCCAAAATGAATCATCTCATACTTTTCAGTGTTAAACTCCATCTGCCACTTCTCAGCCCAGCTCTGCATCCTATCTATGTCCCTTTGTAACCTAGAACAGCTCTCCGCACTATCCACAACTCAACCCACCTTCGTATTGTCCACAGGCTTACTAATCCACCCTTCCACTCCTTCATCCAAATCATTTGGAGGGTTTTGGGATTTGGACTGGAGGGTGATGGGCTATTAAACATGTTATTTGTAACTCTGGTCTCTACAAGGGAGAGATTAGGGCTGACGAGGTCCTTGGAAGACCAGAGTTGGGGCAAAGCGGTGACATTAATAGTTATATAAAGGGGCTCAATCAAAACACGGGAAGGTTGAAAGATCATAGGGACCATTGGATGGCAACACATAAAAGATGGAGGATACTCCTGCATCACAGGCATAGCCTACAAGTCATTCATGGTGAAATGAAGTTGGTACATTGCTATGTCAATCACAAGTTAATTATGCAGTAACTACACAAAATGTTAAGTGTAAGTTACTGTTTTACCTATTGACGGCAGAGTAAAACACATGGAATTGGAGGCCTGCTAAGAGCTTCCTTCCTGGTGCAGACTCGTCTTTCTCAGCTTGAACTTCTGCAGGGTCTGGGATCACAGGAGAAAGGTAGAGAGACAGAGCACCTCTGGAGCATCCAGAGAAGAAGCTTCTTGTCTGGGTCCATCTTCCTCTGGATGTCTGTTGGCACCACCCTACTTCCCCGAGAGGAAGGAACATATGGATTGGTGCTGAGATCCATCATCATTCTCTTACCTTGCCATTGATGCTTAACATCCACGGCTAGACTGATGGAATGCAAGGTTATGCATATATTCAATAGACACTGAGCATGTTCAACTTGACTCAGTTGCCAACCTGTCCATTCAGCCAGCCTGATGCATGCCAGAGCCAGAACAGTAATGTTAGTGTTGGCGATCTCCTCCATCCTTTACCGATTACCTCATACAAATCTGCTTGCTGTTCCTGTGCCTGTCTGTGCATTTTGACAAAGTCATTACAGCTGAGACCATGGGATCAACTTCTGCCTGGGGCTGAACAGTTACCTGGTATACAGCAATGTTCTAAGTTGCAAAGGCCTGGAACATTTCTTCCTCAACCAGCTGCAGAGATTTATCAGTGATGTACTCATCAGATCATGCTCCCAAATCTAACCTAAAAAGAGTACCCACCAAGGTGAAAGTCTCTGATCTTACAGGGTGTGCAAGTGAAAATATTGCTGGTGCATCCTCTTTATCCTTTCCAATGTGTTCACATCCTTCATATGTGGTGTCCCAATGTGCACAGAAACATTCCAGTGGTGAAGCAATATATCTATTCAATTCATCTGTCAAATGCCATTAATTCCCCTCTCTTAGTGTCGACTTTACTTACTCTTTTTCATCTTAAATAAGCTCTTGCTACCTGTTTTGATATTTCCAGCTAGTTTTCTGTTGCACTCTAATTTCTCCTTCATTATTAATATTTTAATCATTTTAGCTATTCTTTATATTATGTCCAGTTTTCTGACCTGCTTCTCATCTTTGCAGAATTATGCAGCTGTTCATTCAATTTGATACAATCTTCACTCTTTTGATTAACCACTAAAGGGGTGTTCTTCCCTTGGAGTCTTTCTTTCTCACTAAATGCAATCTGTGCACCTTCCTTCAAAGGATACATGTTTCGATGGTAAAAATCAAATAGGTTTCAATCTATTCTGGTATCACCTTTCAGAATTGTAGAATTACAGTTATGTCAGTTTTGCAGATACACAAAACAATGTTTGTTAATCAATAAATGGGCTATACACATTTAGAGTTAACTCATATACAGATGATACAGAATTACAGGTAGGCAGAAAAGGCTGAAGATTTGATTTTGATGCCAAACGCATTAGATACCTTTTAAAGTCTTAATTTCTCTGCACCAGGTTCACAGAAGTCATCAGTTGCAAAGGCCCAATTCACATTTATTTGTGTGCTGCTGATGTTTTTGATTATCAAAGGAGCATGGGAAGAGAAATAAAGTCATGGGTCATGGGTGCTGACAGGAAAATGGATCTGACACCACAACCAGATTAACCATGATTCTACTGAATAATGGAACAGATTTGAAGGGTCAAGAGGCCTACTCTTGCTTCTAAATTCTAAGCCACCACATAAAAAGAATAACTCAGCACAGAGAAAGTTGTACCTTAGCCCAAAGTTTTCAATCAATTTCATTTGAAGATTTAGGCACTTTTAATATGAATGCAGTTTGGGTCAGATCCAGTACTTGTTCAGAGTATAGACTTTAGTAAAATTTATAATAGCTTCATAAAGAAATTTTGCAACATTAGGATGAAACATACCAAGGTAACCATAAGCTGCTTCAAGTGTTCCTTTGGACTCATTTAGAAAAAGTGCTCCTGTTTCTTGGTTATACATTATGACTCCTCCACTCCAGTCATATGCTCCTACAGCACCAAGTAAAATGTTGCCCTGTAAGGATCATAATAATTGTTTACTCCAGAGGAATTAGCCAGGATAATCACTTGGTTATTCTTGCGGATAAAAATATTAATCTATTTGTTTTCCTGTGAATTGGTACAAAAACTGTACAAGGAGAAAAAAAGTCACCTCATTTGATTGCATCATAGCTTTTCTTTCTGAAAAAATTGTGAAGTATGGATTCTGTTAAAATGGGTAGAAAACTTGCAGTCAATTCCATTTGTGTAACAAGTCATGGCTGCAGTCTGTAGCAGTCTGGGAATTTGTAATGTAAATTAGGGAGTTAAATTAAGCAATAAAGATGAAGGCAATTCTGAAAGGAATCTTAGATGGAGCAGCAAAGACTACTATGATGGGAAGATATGCTGGAGGTTTGAACAGTACTACTAGCTGGATATTTCAATATGCTGAAACACAGTAAGAGGCCACAAAGAACTTCATATGCTAAAAATAATTAGTGTGGCCATGCCTGAAGATATTGCTATAGGCAGTGTGGCCAAAAATTATCTGCTTGTATGCTGATTATGTAAATTTTGTTGCTTTCTCAGTTACTTAACAGATCAGCAAAAAATAAACATTTATTTCAAAACACATTTTGTTCTTTGTACAGTTCTGTCCAAACGCTATAAAGCAAATATCTGCTCATTACGTTACAGGATACCAAAATGTTGAGTGAAATGTTTTCTTCCTCAATTTGCACAGAAGGTGAAACAGATTGACTTGGGGCACAAAGTGATAGGGTTAGGGCTAGGATTAAGGTTAGGTTCACAGAAAAGTTGCAAAGGTATTCGAGGGAGTGGGTGATCGAGTACTATATTAGCGGACTGCAATTTTTTTTTGCACTCTCCTGTGTTTATAAATAAAATACAATATGGAAAACATTATTTTTCATCTTTCTAAAATAAATCAATAGTCACAGATTTCATAAAAATTTTACAAATCTCACATCGTAATGCGCACTAAATCCAGCTTGGGCCAGTTCCATCTGAAATGCACTTATGTTCACACCCTGAGTACCTGGAGAATTAATGAAGAAATGCACAACATAAAACAGTGAATGTGAGCAGCAAACAATGATTTTACGAACTATATCAGACCTGGCAAACATCATTTATGAAGAAAACTATCAATCATTAGCCCTTCATGTCTGTTGGGGTTCTCCCAGTTTCAACACAACTCCAGCAGGGGGCGATGGGAATACACTGAAAAATCCACGCTAATTTTTTTTGGGGGAGCTCCAGTTTACTCCAGATTTGTGACAGGAATACTCACTGCAAGACTTGGAACATAGAAAATAGGAGCAGGTGTAGACCATTTGGATCTTCAAACCCATTCCCCCATTCAATATGATCATGCTGATCATCTAACTCAGTACCCCATTCCCATTTTTCCTCATGCACTTTGATCCCTTTAGCACTAAGAACGATATCTCACTACTTAGAACATAAGAACTAGGAACAGGAGTAGGCTGTCTGGACCTTCGAGCCTGCTCCGCCATTCAATAAGATCATGGCTGATCTTTTTGTGGACTGAGATCCACTTACCCGCGCTCTCACCGTATCCCTTAATTCCTTTATTGTTCAAAAAAAATCTACCTTAGCTTTAAAAACGTTTACTGAAGTAGCGTCAACTACTTCACTGGGCAAGGAATTCCATAGATTAACAACCCTGTGGGTGAGGAAGTTCCTTCTCAATTCAGTCCTAAATCTGCTCTCTCTAATCTTGAGGCTATGCCCTCTTGTCCTGGCTTCCCCTGCCAGTGGGAACATCCTCTCTACTTCTATCTTATCTATTCCCTTCATAATTTTATATGTTTCTATAAGATCCCCCCTCAATCTTCTGAATTCCAATGAATATAATCCCAATCTACTCAGTCTCTCCTCATAAGCCAACCCCCTCAACTCCGGAACTTTATGAAAACATTCAATGTTTTGATCTCAAGCATTTTCTACGGCAAAGAATTCATAGGATCATAGAATCCATACTGTGTGGAAGGGGCTATTCAGCCCATTGAGTCTGCACAGAACCCCGAACAGCATCCGACCCAGACCCAGCCACCTGCCCTATCCCGTGAAATTACTCCACAGAGGCCAGTGTCCCACCACCAACTCACCCTTTATTTGCACATGAACATTCCTTGACAATAGTACTGCCTCATACAGAGTCAAGCACCAGAGTGACAGTATCTCTAAAACTCATCCTTTTTATATGTCAGCTAGGGATCCTTAAATGGAACAGATTAATAGCCCTGATAACAAGCATGGGGCTGGATGAACACAGCAGGTCAAGCAGCATCACAGGAGCAGGAAAACTTGACGTTTCGGGCCTAAACCCTTCATCAGAAA
>JAHRHZ010000204.1:982155-1019294 GCA_024137785.1 Ginglymostoma cirratum | reverse complement strand
TGCTTGTTATCTCGGATTCTCCAGCATCTGCAGTACCTTTTATCTCAGATTAATAGCCCTAATCAGTGAACTCATATTCTCATATTACAAGCACTACATCCCTGAGCCTCACATTTCTCATGGCTAATTCATTTAGCCCGCATATCCCTGGACACTACAGGACAATTAGCAGGCCCAATCCATGGAGCATTTTTTTTCCCAGGGTAGATAACGTTCAGGCTGGAAGGGTGAATGGTTGTTAATGGAGACAATTAGTGACTAATAACAGGAGGTGTGTAATGGCAGGCTATGTGGCAACAAGGCCTGGTGCGTGGGGTAAGAGCCTGGGACATGGGAGAGTTTAGGCCCTAAAATTATTGAACTTGATATTTCAATTTCAACTCTTTGTCCAACTGGTCTTCTCTTGCTTTAGGCTCTATCCTATCATTTACTCCTTACCCCATCCCCTTCCCTTTTTTCTGCATATAAACTGACATTTTCCCAGGCACCATCAGTTCCGAGGAAGGGTCACCAGACCCTATTTATTCCTTCACAGATGCTGCCAGGCCTGCTGAGCTTTTCCAGCAACTTCGTTTTTGTTCCTGATTTACAGCATCCACAGTTCTTTCGGTTTTTATTCTCTACCCATGTCAGTTCACTGTCCCAAACTTCATGCACATTAATTTTGTTTAATTTTTATTCTCCTATGTGGGATTTTATCAAAAGTCTCCTGAAAGTCCAAGTAAACGACATCCACTGGCTCCCCCTTGGTTACTGCACTTACAATTTGAAAAATTTGAGTAGATTTTTCAAGCATGATTTCTATTTTGTAGGTTCATGCTGGCTTTTTCCAATGATCCCGTCACTGTTCCCAAGTGCTCTGCTATTAGTGCTCTTATGGGTTCTCAGTCCAGCTGAGGTCTTGCTCAAACTTAAGGGTTGGAGGCCAGAGCGAATTTTGTTAAAGACTGGTTCTGTGATCACTGAAATGGCCACTCTGGTATCAACCTTCATTAGAATACAAAACTGTTTATTTTGATTGGTTATGAATTTCATGTTGCTAAGCAATGTAATGTTCCAAACCAGATGTAGGTGACTTTCCAGGGGGCACATTGGATACCGGCCTATGCGATCTCTCACTCAGTTTAGGTTTGGTGGCATTCTATTGCTGTCTCGAGTCCACAGTCCAGCAGCAACTACAATGGCCTGCTGGCCCAGATCCTGAAGAAAATTTTAATCATTTGGCCAAGCCTTGGCTTTGTTTTGGGGTTTGCTGTGGGTTGACCAAGAGTTCCTCTGTTCAGGATATGCAATTGCCTTCATCCAAGTAGTGGTGCTCAAGTTCACCTGGTAAGGATGCCTGGTTACATCAGAATACCTTGTATCTCATATGCTTCAATTGGCACATTTTCCAATAGTAAATCCAGTTGTAGTGCCTGTTTGAAGTCCTGTTAGTCTTCAGCTAGTAGGCACTTTTACATGGTTATGTCATTAATCCGACATACCAAATGGTCTCTTAACGTCTGATTAAGGGTTAAAACAGGAAGCTTTCGGTCATAATATTCCTTAACTAAATCCATCGATTCTTGAAAGGTTTTAATTTCTGGTGTTTCAGGGAAAATTAAGTTCCTAATAACAGAGAAAGCTGTGGGTCCACAAGCCGACAGGGGAATTACTTGTTGCTTTTCATCAGCCCCATGTCATCTGCCCAAAAAATATAATGCATTCTTTCCACATACTGGGCCCAGTCTTTGATGGCAGGATCAAACGTGTCAAGGTTCACAAATAATGGCATGATGCCAGAAATGCTTATTCCAACTCAAAGAAGACTGTTGCAAGCAAATTTCTTGAGAAGCATGCCTTTCTCCCATTGCTACTGAAGTAACTGCACAAACACCATTATCCCGTCACCAAAGTTATCCTCTATTTACACCTGGGAAATCCTAAACACTGATCCAGCTCTTTCAGAATCAGCTCTCAGAGTGAACAGAACTTCTGACACTCCTGATTGGACCAGATTAACAGCCTCAATCAGGGAAGTCATATTCCCTGAGGTCCACTTGGCTGAACTTGATAACAATCACTACATATAGAGAGAAAAGGATCTAGATTTTTTTAAAATGTCATGAGCAAGTATGGACAACGATCAAACATCTCATGGAGTTGCGACCTTTATATCTTAGAGGTAGGTTACAAGGAGACAGAAATCATTGCTATAGCTGTACAAAGTCGTGGACAGTCAAAACTTGGAATGCTGTGTTCAGTCTGGGCATGTTGTGTTCTGAGGAAGGGTCACTCGACCCGAAATGCTAATTCTCACTTCTCTGCACAGATGCTGCCGGACCTGCTGAGATTTTCCAGCAATTTCTATTTTGACTCTGATTTACAGCATCCATAGTTTTATTTTGCTTTTTTACAAGCAATTAGCAATATTTGATGTGGGGAATTAAGTATGTTTTTATAAGGAGTTAATCACTGGAGATTTTGAAAATTTTGAGTGGGTTTTCATAGCTGGGACTTTTATTTCATTTTCAACTTGGCGCAGTAAAGTCTGTATCAGTGAGTGAGTTGGCATGTAGGTTTAGGGAATCATGAGTTAGCATTGGAACATGGAGTTTGCATTGTTGAGTTTATGGGAGGGTGATGGGATGTGAGCATAGAGCATGTGAAGATCGAAAATGTAACCAAACCATTAGAATGAAGTCACAGAGAATCAGGGCAAGCCTTTTAAATAGCTCACCTCATTATGCTGCCTGGAATTTACAGGATTAAAGAATGGTTTGATCAACGTTTTCAAGATATTAAGGTAAAGCAATGGGGTACATGGAGAGAAATTATTTTTATTGACTCAGAACTAAGACAGGGAAAATAATCTAAAAATATAACTAGATCTTTCAAGAGTAAATTTGTAAACACTTCTTCACACAAAGGGGTGGTAGAAGTTTGCTTTCTCTTATACAAATGTTATTTAATGCTAGATCAATTGATGATGAAAAATTTGAGATTAAAAGATTTTTGTCAGCCAAAAGTTTTATTTATTCATTCATGGGACATGGACATTGTTGGCTGGGCCAGGATTCCTAATTACCCCTGAGAAGCTGGTGTGAGCTATCTTTTTGGATTGCTGCAGTCTATATGCTTCAGGTAATCCCATAATGCTGTTAGGAAGGCAATTCCAGAATTTTGACAAAGCAACACTGAAGGAAATCATCTGTTCTGATCTATCACATCGAATGATTTTAAATACATATTTTATCTTGTAATCTGCAATGTTCTAACAGAAATAAAACCCAATTAAGGCAAATGGAAACATTTGAACAAAGTGGGAATGCAAGAAGCAGCTTTCATGATATTCTGGAGATGTGAAATCAGTTTGGGAGATTGCCTTTTAAACTACTTCATCTTAATTTTCATATATGAATGGCTCTTTTTATATTGTTGTCAGCTATGTACTACAGTTCAGTCAATGTCGTGAATATTTGCAAATGTTGTACTCACGATTGAGAACTGAAATAGATAAACATACCTTCAATTCCAACAATATTTTTTTCTAGATTTGCCAGGAGACCATCTAAAGCACTGTAGTTATCCACCTGGAATAGATGATCCTTATCTGGGTCAGACGCAATTAGTTTCAGCTCATTTAATGCCTCATCCTTCTTAAAGACTGTTCCAACCTATCAGAAATGCAATGAGAATTTGAATCAACTGGAATACACTCATTTTGTCCATATGATGTGTCTCTTGGCTTGAATTTTCACTCAAATATATGGTAGAAAAAAAAGCTGAGAAATTTTTGCAATGTTGGAACACATTAAGGTAGATAATTCCCCAGGGCCTGATCAGGTCTATCCTAGGATACTGAGGGAGGCAAGGTAGGGGCCTCTTTAACCACAGATCAGGTCCCAGAAGATGGAGAATAATCAAATGCTGTTCCTTTGTTTAAGAACAGGCAACAGGGATAATCCAGGAAGTAATTGGCTGGTGAGCCTTGGATCAATTATAGGGAAAATATCAGACAAGATTCTTAGGGACAGGAATTACTCACATTTGGAAAAGTATGGATGTATTAGGGATAGCCAGCAGAGTTTTGCATGGGGGAGGTCTTATCTTACAAATTTGATTGAGTGCTTTGAGAAAGTGACAAAGATGACTGATAAGGGTAGGGGATTGGATGTTGTCTACAAGGACTTAAATAAAGTATTTGACACGGTCCCTTATGGTAGTCTGGTCCACAAAATTAAGTCACATGGGATCCATGGTGAGTTGGTAAGTTGGATACAAAATTGGCTTGGCCATTGGAGACAGAAGGTCTGTGACCAGTGGTGTGCCACAAGGATCAGTGCTGGGACCTCTGTGCTTGTAATATATGTAACTTATTTGGATGAAAACGTAGGTGGTCTTGTTAGTAAGTTTGCAGACAACATGAAAATTGGTGGAGTTATGTATGGAAAATAAGGATATCAAAAGATACAGCAGGATATAGATCAGTTCGAAAGGTGGACAGAGAAAGAGCAGATGGAGCTTAATCTGGACAAGTGTAGGTGATAGATCTTGGTAGGTCAAATGCAAGAGGATAATATACAGTAAGTGGCAGGGCCCTGAGGAGCATTGATATACAGGGGATCTTAAGGTGCAAGTCCATTGCTCCCTGAAAGTGGCAACATAAATGGATAAGGTGATGAAGAAGGTGTACAGGTTGCTTGCTTTCATCAGTTGGGCATTGAGTGTAAAAGTTAGCAAGTCATGTTGCAGCTGTATAACATTTTAGTTAGGTCACATTTGACAGTACTGTGTGCAGTTTTGGTCGCCACAGCTTAGGAAGGATGGGTGCGTTTTGGAGAGGGTGCAAAGGAAGTTGCCTAGATTGGAGTGTATTAGCTATAAGGAGAGGTTGGACAAATTTGTATTGTTTCCGTTTGACCTTCGGAGGCTGAGGGGTGACCTGAACAAAGCATAAAATTATGACAGGCATGGATAGGGTGGATAGCTGGAATCTTTTTCCCAGGGTGGAAAATTCAAATTCTGGGGAACATGGTTTAAGGTAAGAGGGGAAAAGTTTAAAGGAGATGTGTGAAGCAAGTTGTTTACACAGAGGGTGGGAGGTGCCGAGAACACTCTGCCAGGAGAGGTGATAGAAGCAGATCTGATAGCCATATTTAAGAGGCATTTAGACAGACAAATGAATAGGCAGGGAATAGAAGGTTACAGACCATGTGGAGGCAGATGGGATTGGTTTAGAGTGATCATGGTTGGTACAGATCTGGTGGGCTGAAGGGCCTATTCCTGTGCTACTGTACTGTTCTATGTTCTAATGCTGCAGCATAACTGTGAAAGATGGAGCTGATTGTATCACAATGCAGGCTTTACCAAGTCTCCCAGCCAACTGTCTGGAGACAGGGACGCCTATCTCTGTTGAATAATGAAAGCTAAATTTAATCACCTCTCACCTCCAAATGAACCTTAAAGACAATCTTATCACTCTAATAAACTGTAGTTAAAATGTTTACAATTGATAAATTCCTTTCTCATAGCGAAATTTCAAGGTATTCCTAAATTTTGTTATTTTGAAGATGAGAGAGTTACTTTCAGTATAATTTGTAACATGGAGGTTTCCGAACAAACCAGAAGTTAGCAAGTATAAAAAAACCATCACACACACTATCGTTACAATATGAAAGAGAAGTGTGCGTCCCAATATTAGCTGGAAGAATAAAAAAGAACAGGGAGCCTGCTTTGAGGTTCTAAACTCCAACAAACTAATTTCTTTTGGGTCATGCTGAATTTAATGGCACAATCTGATTAATATCTTCTGCCCTGGTTTCCCAATAGCAGCCAGCAAGAAGGGAAGCAAGGGAAGAAGCAAGGAAAGGATCAGAAAACTTTTAGGTGTTTGAAAGCTGTTGGAAGATCAAAGGCATGGAATAGGTGAGATTGTTCAAGATTTTAAGGGATGGAGGTGAAATATTGATGTTTGGGGTACAGATGAGATTGTAAGCGCCGGGAAGAGGAGATTGGAGGACATAGTTAGCAAAAGCGAAGGATCAGAAAGATTAAAATAAGGGGGTGGGGAGGGGTTGTTGAAGTAGAGACAGTAGAAATGGAAGATTGCCACTCAACAGAAATGGGGGTATCTGATCACAATGAGGGTGTGTGGCAGAGACACAGTTGCTGGATCCAGAAATGTTCATTTTTCTTTAGCTTTTCTTAACTTTTCTTAACTTTCTTTTCATGGCACGACGGTATTGCTGGCAAGTACATTGCTGATAAGCATTTGTTGCACATCCTAATTGTCCTTGATAAGGTGGTATTGAGCTGTCTTCTGGAACTGTCACAGTCAGTCTGGTGTAGGTACTCCGAAAATGCAGAGAGGAAGAGATTTCCTGGACTTTGACCTAGCAACAGTGACCATACAGCAACATAGTTCCAAGTTAGGACAGTATGTAGGTGGGAGGGATATTTGCAGGTTGTGGTGATGTCGTGCTTCTGCTGCCCTCGTCTTTCAAGGTGGTAGAGGGTGAGGGTTTATGAGGTGCTTTCGATGGAACCTTGGTGAGTTACTGTATTGCATTTTCTAGAATTTACACATTACTCTCTTATTGGTGGTGGAGGAAGTTTAAGTTGGTGGATGGTGTGCCAGTCAAGCAGGCTGCTTTGTCCTGAATGGTGCTAAGGTTTTTGCAGCCATTGAGCAACATCCTCATTTCTGCCCTTACAGTGCAAGGAAGATCATTGATGTAGCTGGCTGGGCCTCAGAGGCTACTCCGAGGAATTCCAGCAGCATTGTCCTTGAACTGAGATGTTTAATAATAATCATATTATTTTGCTGTCAATCTCAAGGGCAATTGGCGATGGATAACAAATACTGGCCTATACAGAAATGCCCACAGCCTATCAAAAAAAAAAATTTAAAGGCTCCAAGAGATTTTGCCTGATTTTCCTTGACTTTAATTTTGCCAGGGTTCCTTGTTACCACACTCAGTCAAAAGCTGCTTCAACACCAACTGCAGTCATTCTCACTTCACTCAATAAGTTCAGCTTTTCAAACAGGTTTGGATCAAGGATGTAAGGATCAAGGCAATAAAAGAAAGAACAGCAAATGTAAAAATGGTAGACAGGGTAATCAAGGGGAGAGGCAAACAGGGCCACAGTACAAAGTAAGCTAGGGTGATTTAAGATGGCAAAGAGGAAAGACAAAATGCTTTTATCTTAATGCAAGAAATGGATTGAGGTAAATGGATATGATTTCATAGACATTATGGAGACATGGTTACAAGGAGATCAGAACTGAGAACTTAACATTCAGGGATATTTGACCTTTTGGAAAGACAGGAGGAAAGGAAAAGGTGGTGGGATAGCCCTGTTAATAAAGGGGTGAAATGAGGATAGTTGTGAAAGATCGTCAAGGCTCGGATGATTTAGAGTTCATTTGGCTGGAGGCAAATAACAGGGAAAGGAAAGGAAACATTGAGAGCAATTGTGTATAGGCCCCTAATTAGTAGCTACAGTGTAGGAAAGAGTATAAATAAACAAATAATAACAGTATTTAAAAAGAATAGAGCAAAGATTATGGGTGACTTTAACCTTCATGTTGATTGGGTCAATCAAGTTGAAAAGGGTACCTTTGACAGTTAATTCATAAAGTGAATTAGGGATAGAATCCAAGACAATATGTCATGGAGCTAACCAGGGAACAGGCTGTCTTGGATCTGATCATGGATAATGAGTAGGTTTAATAAATTACCTCCGAGTAAAAGACCCCTGAGGAAATAATAATCATGAGATGATAGAATTTAATATTCAGTTTGAGTGTGAGAAACACAGGTCAGAAACAACTGTGTTTAACTTAAATAGAGGGAATTACAATTAAATCAGGATATTGTTATCTAAAATGGACTGGTCAGATAGATTAACAGGAAAACCAGCAAGGAAGCAGTGGCAGATATTTAAGCAGGTAATTCATGATTCTTAGCAAAAATATATCCTAGAAAGGAGGAAAGTTCTAACAGATGGATAAACTAACAATAGCTAACCAAGGAAGTTAAGGACCCTCTCCTCTATCCATTCTCTATCCGCCTCCCCCTCTCTCCCTATTTATTTCAGAACCCTCTTCCCCTCCCCCATTTCTGATGAAGGGTTTAGGCCCGAAACGTCAAGTTTTCCTGCTCCTATGATGCTGCTTGACCTGCTGTGTTCATCCAGCCCCATGCTTGTTATCTCGGATTCTCCAGCATCTGCAGTACCTTTTATCTCTGATACAAAGTTAAGGAGACTATTACATTAAAAGAAAAAGCATATAATCAATCAAAGTTATTGACAGTCCTGAAGACTGGGATAAATTCAGAATCCAGCAAAGGAAGGCAAAATGAAAATAAAGAGGGAGAAAATAAACAACAAGGGCAAATAACAAGCAATATAAAAGCTGACAATAAGAGCGTCTTTAATTACATATACCAGAAGAGAGAGGTCAAAGTGATGTAGGCTCATTAGAAAATTAGGGGAGGAATTAAGTACCATCACCATTACTAGAGAAGTAGTATTAAACAAACTAATGGAGTTAAGGGTAGATAAGGCCCCTGGCCCTGATGGCTTGCATCCTAACATCCTAAAAGAGGTAGCTACAGAGATATTGGATACATTGATTTCAGATTTCCTAAAAACCCTTGGATTATGGAGAAGTGCAAGGGATTGGAAAACTACCAATGTGACAGCCCTATTCAACAGGGAAGAAGGCAAAAATGGGCTAACTGTAGGCTGATTAGCCTAATATCTTCTGTTGTAAAAGTTATTGCAATCAATTATTAAGTAAGTAAGAGCAGCACATTTGGAAAACCATAATCTAATCAAGCAGAGTCAGCATGCCTTCATGAAAGGGAATTTGTGCCTGACTAATTTATTAGAGTTTTTGAGGAAATTTCAACCAGAGTGGATGGGGGAAACCAGAGGATGTGTTATTTTTGGACTTCTAGTAGGTGTTGAAAAAGATACTTCACAAAAGATTAAGTCATAAGATAACAACCTATGGAATTGGATGTAATATATTGGTATGGATAGAGAATTGGCTAATGAGCAGGAAATGGCAAGGATAAAAGGTTCTTCTTCAGGTTGGCGACTTATAACTGGTAGGGTACCACAGGGATCATCACTCAGAACACAACTGTTACAATATATATTAATGAATTAGAGAAAGAAAGTGAATGTAGTGTAGCCAAATTTGCAGCCAACACAATGGGACAGCGATGGCCTAGTGATATTATCATTGGGCTGTTAACCCAGAGACCCAGATAACGTTCTGGGGACCTGGGTTCAAATCCCACCACGGCAGATGGTGGAATTTGAATTCAATAAATATCTGGAATTAAGAATCTAATGATGACTGTGAATCCATTGTCAAGGAAAAACCCAACTGGTTCACTAATGTCCTTTAGAGAAGGAAACTGCCATCCTTACCTGGTCTGGCCTACATGTGACTCCAGACCCACAGCAATGTGGTTGACTTTTAACTGCCCTCTGGGCAATTAGGGATGGGCATTAAATGCTGCCTGGCCAGCGACACCCTCAGCCCTTGAATGGATAAAGAAATAAAAGTAGGTAGTAAAGCAAGTTGTGGAAGGAATATACATAATTTACAGAGAGATATTGATAGGTCAAGTAAGTGGGCAAAAAGGTTGGCAAATGGAATAGACTGTAGAAAAATGTGAAGTTGCTCATTTTGGACGGGAGAACAAAAGAACAGAATATTATTTAAATGGAGAAAATCTGCAGAAAGCTGCAGCACAAGCAGATTTGATTAAATAAAACTGCGACCATTGGAATTCAGAAACAAAAACTGAAATTGCTGAAAAATCTCAGCAGGTCTGAAAGCATCTGTAGGGATAAAGCAGAGTTAAAGTTTCAGGTCAAGTGACCCTTCTTCAGAATGGAGTTGAGCGTACTTCTGCATGAACACGGAAAGCTAGCACACAGGCGCAGCAGGTAATCAGGAAAGCCAATGGAATGTTGGCCCTTATTTCAAGGGAAACCAAAAGGACTGCGGATGCTGTAAATAAGGAACAAAAACAAAGTTGCTGGAAAAGCTCAGCAGGTCTGGCAGCATCTGTGAAGGGAAAAACAGAGTTAACATTTTGGGTCTGGTGACCCTTCCTCAGAACATTCCTCAGACTCTACCCTTTCCTCTGCTCTGAGGAAGGATCTAGGCCCGAAACGTCAACCTTCCTGCTCCTCTGATGCTGCTTGACCTGCTGTGTTCATCCAGCTCTACACCTTGTTATCTCAGAAAATAAAGTGTTGTCTTTCAAGCTTGCACTGAGCTCCGCTGGAGCACTGCAGCAAACTCAAGAAATAGATGTTGGTCAGGGGAACACGGTGGTGTGTTGAAGTGGTAGACAACAGGGAGCTCCAGGCCATGTTAACGTAGAACATAGGCAGAATGTGGGTGCTCTGTAAAGTGTTTGCCCAGTACCCACTTTGTCGCTCCAATGTAAAAGAGACATTTGGACAGTACATGAACAGGAAAGATTTAGAGGAACATGGGTCTAATGCAGGCAAGTGGGACTAGTTTAGCTTGGGAAACTTAGTCGGCATGGACAAGTTGGACTAAAGAGTCTGTTTCTGTGCTCTATGTCTCTACTGATCCTCCCAGGCTGACCTTTACACGTTCTTTTGTGTAAACAGCAATTTGTTTTTGCATTGACTGGCATCTGTGACACTGAGACTTCACAATTATGGATAGGAATATTGTGGACCCACCCCCTCCAATTATTTGTTTAATTGCCCACCCCCATTCATGCCTGTGTATTTTAGGACTGCAGGACTTAGTGCAATCCTTTGGGTAGTATTGTTTAGCTCTACTGCATTCTTCTTCAACTTTTCTAAAGTGTAATAGTTCAGTGTTGTTAATTCATCAGGTTGACACCTCTATTTTAGCAATGTTTTGTGGTGTTCCTGGCATGCTGTCCTGCATTCTTCATTGAAATAGTGTTGATCCCTGGGCTTGATGGTAATGGTAGAGTAAAAGTTATGCTATGCCATGAACATAGATTGTGGTTAAATACAATTCTCATGCTTCTGATGGCCCATGGCATCTTATGTGTTTCCACTTTTGAGTCTATCCAATTTAGCACTGAGTAATTGCACACAGCATGGACGGTATGTTCAGTATGAAGACATGACTGCATCTTCACAAAACCATACAGTTGGTCTTTCCTGTCTGTACTATCATGGACAGATGTATCTGCATCAGGTAGATTTAATGAGGATATGGTCTGGTAGGCGGTTCCTTCTTGTTGCTTCCTTTGCCACTTGCCCCAAGCCCAGTTTGGTATGATATGTCTTTCAGGGTTCAGCCGCTTCAGTCAATATGGAAAAGAATCATAGAATCATTACAGATCAGAAGAAGGCTATACAGCTCATCATTTCTATTATAGTTCTTCTCAAGAGCAATTCATATACTGCCACTCCTATGCCTTCTCCTCACCTTCCTCTCCAGCAGTGATATATTTAGAGTTATTTTCTTGTGATCAAAATTGACATCTCCAGGCATGCATCAGATTAATCACGTCTAGAGACAGCAAAGACTTGATTGAGGGTATTGGCAATTGATCAGCTGAGACAAGAGTGAGTCAGCTAACGTTGCAGAGGCGGAAATAAGCAGCCTTAACGATGGTACAAATATGAATTTGGAAGCTAATCAAGAGGTAAAATATTTGATTTGATTTATCATTGTCACATGTACCTAGTTTTGTTTTGTGTGCAGTACAGGTAGATCATAACAGACAAAGACACAAAGACCATAGGGTGATTGAACAGATCGAGGAATACAAAGTTACGGCTGCAGAGGAGGTGTACAGAAAGCAAGATCAACATTAGATTTGAAATTTGAGAGGTCGATTCAGAAGTCTAATAACAGCAGGGAAGAAGCTGTTCTTGAACCTGTTGGTATGTGTGTTTAAGCTTTTGTACCTTCTGCCTGACAGAAGAGGTTGGAAGAGTGTGGGAGGGGTCTAAGATGATGTTGGCTGCATTTCCGCAGCAATGAAAAGTGTAGATGGAGTCAATGGACGGAAGGTTGGCTTGCGATGGACTAGGCTGTGTTCACAACTTTCTGTAGTTTCTTACGGTCCTGGGCAGAGCAGTTGCCATACCAAGCTGCGATGCATCTGGATAGAATGCTTTCTATGGCGCATCTGTAGAAGTTGGTGAGGTGTTTATGGACATGTAACATCACAGTTGCAAATAAAGGTTAATTTCACATGCAAGAGAAACCAGAAGTTGCTGGAGAAACTCAGCAGGTTTGGCAGGATTGTGGAGAAAAAACAGTTAATGTTTCAAGTCCAGTGACACGTCTGAAGTCTGAAAAAGTAAATAATTTATCATATTCCAATGGCTGTATTTTACCAGATAATTTTAATTTTAAAAAGTGAATATTCAAAATGCTTTTTATAGTGTTAACTCTTTACCAATTGAATCTAGAAAATACAACAACAATCAAACCAAATTTCCTTCCTTCCAAATTGGTAAAAGTTTTCAAATATTACAAAATATTTCCACGTTCCAATAATAGTTACACCTTGCCAAATTGAGTTAATCACTTATGAGGTAAAATATGGTTCTCTAATGTTCTTTAAGGAAGGAAACTGCCATCCTTATATGGTCTGGCCTGCACATGACTCTAGGCCCACTTACAATGTGGTTGACTCTTATCTGCCCTCTGGGAAATTGTGAATGGGCAACAAATGCTGGCCTAGCCAGTATTACCCACATCTTGTGAATGAATTAATTAAAAACATCACTACTGGACTTGGTCTCAGAAATTAAAGCCAAACCTGTTGAAAGATCAATACAGAGAGGGAATAATTTTAAGGTGAAGGACAGCAGGTTTAGAGGCAATGTGAGCAAAACTTTTTTACCCAGAGGGTGGTGGGAATCTGGAACACACTGCCAGAGAGGGTAGTGGAGGAGGAAATTTCAAACCTTTAAAAACTACATGTACGAGCACTTGAAATATCATAACATTCAAGGCTATAGGCCGAGTGCTGGAGAGTCGGATTAATGTAGATAGGTCATCACAGACTCGATGGGCTGAAGGGCCTCTTCTGTGCTGTATCACTCTATCTTTATGTTAAGACAAGATTTTGACTGCCATTTATGATGAACTTAAAGATCCCAATCCACTATTTTGAATAGAGCGGGGTCATTATCCTTGATATTCAGGTCAAACATGTTCCTCAAAGAATAGCAGAAAAACAGATAATCTTGTCATTACTGCATTCCTGATTGGAGCTTGCTGTGCACAAAGTGGCTGCTGTATTTCCTACATGACACTTCAAAATAATATTCATTCGTTATGAAGTACTTTGAGGTTGGAAAATGTCTTTTACAAATGTAAGTTTTTTTCTCTTAAATGTTAGTTATTGTCTATTCCCACAGGTGGTGAAGGTTTTGCTTCTGGGCTACCTATTTGCCCTAATGTTGTTGGCTATTCTTTGCAAGCAAGGTTATTGCCTTCCAAGTCACCAAAGATAGCTGATGAGATCAGTTGAGAATGTACAAACTTTATGGCATGTTAGGCATTTGTTTTCATGTGAGATGTCCAGTCGTGCATGATTAGCTTGGGTCATGACTTGTTCTTTTCTTCACTATCACGTTTCCTGTTCAATTTGTTGCCATTTGGTCTCAAATCATCTTCATAAACTCTGCACACATCTAGTTCAGTTCAGGGCGATGGTCTTCCAGGATCTGACGTCAACATTACATATCTTCATTTTGACTTTCAATAGATCCTTAAAGCACTTCTTCTGTCTTTCCCTGGAGAAGAAGGCTTTTATTGGGAGCCTGCTATCTGACATCTGAACTGTATGTAATCCAACAAAGGTAATGGTGAATGATCAAGCATTGATGAGGTAGTATCTGAAAGAGGTCACTGCTTTGGTGCACTTCTCCTCCCATTTCATATGTACTATCTTCCACAGACACCATTGATGTTTCCAATACCAGTGCTTTAAGGAGCATTTTTATGTTGTCCATATTACATTCCTGTACTGTAGGGTAGATATCACAGCTACATAAGTGCAGAACCAAGGAAGGTGTCAATGCCAAACTTCATCAAAGTCAGAAGTCACACAACACCAGGCCGTAGTTCAACAGGTTTATGTGAAATCACAAGGCTTCACTTGATGAAGAAGCAGTGTTCTGAAAGCATGTGTTTTCAAATAAACTTGTTGGATTATAATCTGGTGTTATGTGACTTCTGATTTTGTCCACTCCAGTCCAACACCAGCACCTCCAAATCAAACTTGATCAAGCTGCCTATGGGGTTCCAAAGAAAGACAGGCTTATTACCCTTGGAGATTTCACTAGGAGGGAAGGAATTGGAAATGTTGACTCCAAATGTATTCTTCTCCTTATAGAATATGGTCATCATCACTAATAGCCTGTTCTACCAGGAGATTAAATACAAAACATCATGGAAACACCCATGGTCCATACGCTAGCACTTGAATGGTTACATGTTTGTCCATGTCCGGAATCACAAAGATGTCTTCCTCACAACAGAAATATCTAAGGTACTGGAGTAGATTTGTAGCTCGGGTTGTGGATGTTTCATCTCCATCCACATAGATAAGGAGAATCATCGGTTCAATTGGGACAACATCTGGATCCTATGACAGGCCAAACAGAGACAAGCATGGGAATTTCTAGAGGCCTGGTTCTCCACCAAGAATGCCATCAATAAACACGTAGAATTATACCCTATATATACACCTCTGCGAAGAAAAACCGGAAACGAACCCCAGTGTTTAAATACCAGGCAGGAAAACACAACAGCGCTTCATCGGAGGCTGCACTGATGATATTACCCAGCAGGATAATGAAACGTCTGTTAACTAACAAGCCAGCTCGGCAAGCCAACCAACCACAGCACCAAAGTAATGATTCTAGCTAATAACTGTTGGACTGAGCATTTAACTATTTGGTTTAATTATGACCATCAAACTGTCTTCCAACCAACAAAAAAATGTAGAAGCTCTGAAGGATCTAGTCAAAAATGACTGATTCAACTAAATCCTTAGGAAAGGAAACCTTTCAAACTTCAATCAAGAACAGGAGTGTCCACAGTGCTTCTGTTGTTTTTATGTACAATATCTCAAAAGCCTTCAAAGATGCACTTGGATCATCTGTCAGGTACCAATGTATCATTTGCTTATTAGGACAGTATCTTTAGTACTCATGCTCTCATACAGGAGGGCATATTTTGAGGTTGCACTAAAATCATTTTTTTCGCAGATGGAGAATATGGCAACTTGGCCATCCAATGGAGGCTTTAACAACATAGGAAATAGCACAGGACTGATAAATCTCTAACACTTACTGAGGCTATACCAAGAATTGTTAATAAACTTACCCCAACAGCTATCCGTGTTACATTTGCCATTTTATCTGAGTTGATTACATCTGTTAGATTTCTCTCATCCCTGAATATTTCTCCATCTGTCACTACAATGATAAACCGCTTGGCATTTTGATTGGAGCCTTGACTTTCATTGAAGATGTTGTCACTGTCAGTGGAGAAAATGTTAAGGCAGCAGCTCACAGGCACATTTCACAACTTTAAGTGTCACTTCCTAGAACATTCAAATTTGTAATAGCATGGCATTAATGCTTTAAACAATAAAGAAAACAAGTTTAGAGTAGATTATCCAAGTAAATGTGCAGGATGAGGCAGCTCTTGGAAATATGCATCAGGAAGTCACTCAGACGAGCAAGCTGATATATTTATTTTAATAGATCTGAAAACAGTGAGGAAGTGATAGATGAGGAATTTGGGCAAGGTTTTCTAAAATGCTTGGCATTTCTAAAATTAACAAGTATAGAAGTAGCAGAGCATTGGTTATAGTTTTAAAATCCTCAATTGACACAGGAACATTACTGGAATACTGTGGTCAATTAACTCAGTTTCGTAGACAGCTAATGATATAGAGTGATGATATAGAATCCCTACAGTGTGGAAACAGGCCCTTCGGCCCAACAAGTCCACACCGAACCTCAGAGCATCCCAACCAGACTCATCCCCCTACAACCCACTTAATCTACACATCCCTGGACACTACAGGCGATTTAGCATGGCCAACCCACCTAACCTGCACATCTTTGGACATTAAGAGCATGGCTCAACTATTGCATTGGCTTGGGTTATCAAGCCTTGCTCCTCACCTGAGGCCCAGGGGCCTTCAGGTTAAACCACCACCAGGTGGCTCTCTCTAATTTTGTTTTATTTATTCATGGAATGTAGGAGTCACTGGCATTTATTGCCCATCCCTAGTTGCCCCTTGAGAAGGTGGTGGCGAGCTGCCTTCTTGAACGGCTGCAGTCCATCAGCTGTGGGTTGACCAACAATGCCCTTAGGGAGGGAATTCCAGGATTATAACTCAGCAACAGTGAAGGAAAAGTGATATATTTCCAAGTCAGGATGGTGAGTGGCTTAGACTGGAACTTGCAGGTGATGGTGTTCCCACGTGTCTGCTGTCCTTGTCCTTCAATATGGAAGTGGTCAAGGGTTTGGAAGATGCTATCTGAGGAATTCTGGTGAATTTCCGCGTGTATCTGTAAATAATATACACTGCTGATACTGACAGTCTGTGGTGAAGGGAGTGTAACTTTGTGGATGTGGTGCCAATGAAGTTGGCTACTTTGTCCTGGGTGGTGTCAAACCTCTTGAGGGTTGTTGAAGCTCACCCATGCAGGCAAGTGGAGAGTATTCTATCACACTCCTGACTTATGCCTTGTAGATGATGGACAGGCTCAGGAGAGTCAGGAGGTAAGTTATTCACTGCAGTATTCCTAGCCTCTGACCTGTTTTTGTAGCCTTTGCGTTTATGTCATGAGTCCAGTTGAGTTATTGGTCAACGGGAACCCCAAGAATGTTGATATTGGAGGATACAGCAATGGTAATATCATTGAATATAAAGAGTTCACTGGCTAGATTGCCTCTTATTGGTGATGGTCATAGCCTGGCATTTGTGTGGCACAAATGTTACTTGCCACTTGTCAGCCCAAGCTTAGATGTTGTCCAGATCTTGTTGCATTTGAACATGGACTGCTTCAGTATCTGAGGATTCGCAAATGGTGCTGAACATTATATAATCATCAGCAAACATTCCTACTTCCGACATTATATTGGAGGGAAGGTCATTGAATAAACAGCTGCAGATATTGGAGCTAGGACACTACACTGAGGAACTCCTGCAGAAAAATCTTGCAACGGAGATGACTGATGTCCAACAACCATGACCATCTTCCTATGTGCCAGGTATGACTCCAACCAGCAGAGAATTTGCCCCGAAACCTGTTTATTCCAGTTTTGCTGGGTTCCTTGATGCCAAGCTCTGTCAAATACAGGCTTGATGTCAAGGGCTGTCACGCTTACCCCACCTTGCTAATGGGACTGTGGTGATTTTATCTTACTGGCATACTGGAGGATCATACTATTGTTCAAGACAGGGAAGCAAAATAAGTCTGTCAACCCAACACTGACAGTTGGGAATTAGTGGAATCTAGCAGTGGAACAAAATTAAGTCTCATTATAAAGACACAGCATGGATTTGTTTCAGGCAAATCATGTCTAAACAGCTGAGTTTAGTTCCTTGATAAGGTAACATAAGTCAATCAACAACATAGACCAGGGAATGTTGTATACAAATAGTTTTTGGCAATACAGAACTTGAGTTCTGTTGTAAAAAAGACATATTTGGTCAAAGCTTTTCATCTTGTACTCATCAGGCCATTAAACAAGAATACAAATTCAGAAGGGAAACCAACATTTCTACTGCATAAGAGGAAAGTACTGATTGATTGGCATGTGGAGCTTGACACCATCCAGTTCAAAGCAGCCCATTTGAGAGCCACCACATCCACAGACATTCATTCCCTTTCCCACTGGCAATTACTAACGACATCAAAAAGGTGCACTGCAGCAACTGTCCAACACTCCTCCAGCTGCAACTTCAAAACCGACTGCAAAATCACTATCATCTAAAAGAACAAGGGAAACAGATATACTACCACCTGCAAATTCCCCTCCAAGCTACTCACCATCCTGACTCGGAAATATATCGGAGTTCCTTCAGTGTCACTGGGTCAATATCCTTAACAGCACTATGGGCCTACCTAAACCAAATTCAAGAAGGCGGTGCACCAGGACTTTATCAAAGCTAATGATGAATAGGCAACAAAGGCTGCCCCAGTCAGCGATACCAACTTCCCATGAATTAATTTTTAAAATCTGGCATCTGATTGATACAGATGTTACCATGGAGAATGCAGCCATTAATGCTGCGTGACAGTTAATAGCCAGGCTTTGTTTATATATTAATCCAGGGAGGTTGTCTCTGACTCATCAGGACAATGCCCTGAGAAACGAACCTGCAATTCTTTTGAGTTTAAACTGGTTTAGTGTCTCTGTGTTCTTTCTGCCTTTGAAGAACAAGGCCCTATATCTTAATGTAAGGCATGTCCAACACACAGCAATGTGCCACATTGCACACCAAACTGACAAATTTAAAACGGTTGTCAGCACAATTCCTCATATATTCAAAATTACCCAGAAAATGTTGTCCAATTGCAGAATCACATCTAAGGTTAGACTCTGAGTTGAGAGTTTGCAAGCAGGAGCTGGTTGGGTACAGTCATTATGTTGCTAGTTGCCAAAGGCTTTTTGGTAAAATCTGCCAGTCTTTGTGATGTATGGTTTATGTAGTTGGAATCACACTGGCGCTGAAATTTGTAGATTACATTATTCATTTGTGTAACAGGCAGAATGTAGTTTTGGCTTGACCGCAGGAAGAGGGAGGTGGCGGTGTTGTGCCCTTGTCACTGGGCCTGGCAATCCAGGGAACCAAGCTAGGGCACTGGGGGCATGGATTAAAATCTCACCATGGCAGCTAGTGAAATTTGAATTCATTAAATTCTGGAATTAAAAGTTATAAGTACAATGGTGACCATGTAGCCATTGCAGATCATCGTAAAAATTCATCTGATTCACTGTTATCCCTTGGGAAAGGAAATCTGCCTTCCTTACCTGATCAGGCCTACATGTGACTCCAAACAAGTAGTCTTCTGAAATGGCTAAAAAAAAAATCTGTTCATACAAACATATGAATGCAGCCCCTCGAGCCTGTTCCACCATTGAAGAAAATTGTGGCCGATCTTAATCTAGCTGCAATACCATTTTCAAGCTCCTCTTGAAAACCTTTCAACCCCATGCTTAATAAGAAATTATCTATCCTAAGATATTTAAGGAGTCTGTTTCCACCAATTTTTTTCAGTTCCAAAGACTCATGAGAGAAAATAACTCTCTGAGAGAGAAAAGAAAATCACTGAGTTCCTGCTATAACTGGATGACCCAGTAACATCTCATTCTAGACTCTCCCATAAGAAGAAACATCCTCTCCACATTCACTCCATCAAGACCATTGGGGAATTTACATTTTTCAATCAGGTCATGTCTTACTCTTCTAAACTCTAGAGGATACAAACCAAACCTGTCGAACCATTCTTCATAAAACAACCTGCTCTTTCCAGGTATTAGTTTAGTAAACTTTCTTTGAACTGCCTCTAACATATTTACATCCTGCTTAATTAATGTAACCAATATTGTGCACTCTTTCCGGATGTATCGCACCAGTGACTTGTATAACTGAAGTATAACATCACTACTTTTGTATTCAATTTCTCACATGATAAATGTTAACATTCTATTAGCTTTCTGAATTGCTTGCTGTATCTGCAAACTAACTTTTTGCAGTTTATGCAGGAGAACACCCAGATCCCTCTGCAATCTCTCACTACTTAGATAATATCCTTTTTTATTCTTCCTCCAAAATATACAACTTCACATTTTCCCACATTACACCCCATTTTCCAGATCTTTGCCCGTTCATGTAACCTATCAATATATTTTTGTAATCCCCGCCATCCCCTTCACAACTTATTTTCCTACCTATCTTTGTGTTCACTAGCAAGTTTAGCAACCATACTTTCCATCTTTTTATCTAAGTAATTTACATTAATTATAAACAGTTGAGGTCCCAGCATTGACTCCTGAGGCTAACCACATGTTACATCTTATCAACCTAACAAGGACTCATTTACACCTTCTCTCTGCTTCCTGCTAGATAACTGATCTTCTATGCCAATATGTTATTTAATACATCATGAGTTTTTACTCTCCATGATAACCTTTAATGTGGTAACTTATCAAATGCTTGCTAGAAATCTAAGTACTATACATTCAATGGTTCCCTTTTATCCACAGCATTTGTTACCTTCTCAATTATCTCCAATAGATTGATCAAACATGACTTGTCTTTCACAAACTATGTTGACTTTGCCTGATTAACTTGAAATGATTCAAGTGTTCTGTAATAGCATATTTTATAATAGTTTTCCTGTCACGATTGGCTCTATGTTTCATGATAAACTGATATTCCCAAATTGAGAGGCATTTGGAAAATTAAAATTAATGCATTAGCTCTGTTACTAGCCACTTCTTTTAAGATCTTCAGATGAAGTCCATCAGGACCTGACACTTGTCAGCCTATAGCTCCAAATATTTAATCTGTACCATTTCTCCGGCGATTGTCATTTTCCTGACTTCATCCAGCCCTTCCATTCCCCTTCATGCTTACCTGTGAGAAAACACTTGTAGAATCAAATGTAAAGACAGATGCAAAATATCTTGCAATTCATTTGCCATTTCCTTACCTTCCATTATTAATTGTCTAGTCTCACTTTCCATCGGACGAATGCTCACTTTGTTAACTCTTCTCATCTTTAATTGGTTAGAGAAACTCTTACTTTCTGTCTTTATATTTGGGACTAGCTTTGTCACATACACTGTCTTTTCAGCTTTATTCATTTTTCAGTCATTCTTGTTACATTAATTAATCTGACCTCATTACATAAAATAAGATCGAGTGTACTCTGTTCTCTGGTCAGCTCCAGAGCTTGCTATTCTAAGAAACTAACCTGAAACCATTTTATGAACTCCTTATCTATATTACCTTTTGCCCATCTGACATTTCCAGTCACAAAAGATCCAATTATTCCTATCTTTACTGTTGTTGTGGTGGTGTGGTGGGGTGAGGGGAGGGGCACTGTATGTCACTCCCACAAATGATTCTTTATTGTTATCACTTTAAAACTTTATCGTTTTCCATTTCTACCTAAACTCCTTCACATCCTGGTTTCCTGAACTTAGGTTTTCTTTCTCTAATATACTAACACCATCATTACCTATCAGAGCCGCCACTCCACCTTTTCCTGATTCATTGTCATTCATAACTGTCCTATAGCCTTCAAGAGTCAGGCCCCAAACCAAGTCTCCTGAAACCATATCTTTGTAATGACTACCAGATCATATTCCTACATTACTATTTACAACTCCAGTTAATTTGTTTTGTTTTGAACACTAATACATTTAGAGACAGAGGCTTTAGTGTTATCCTGGCACTCTCTTTGTAAATTATAGTTGTATCTGTTAGTTGGCTTTTAGATTCATACTCTCTATCCCTGTGTGTCATGGTTTATTTGTCATTTCCTGTATGAATACTTTTCTCTTTGGTCTTGAGCCTACTCTACTACTACATAATTATTGTATTCAAGTTTATATTTTCTTAATATATTTTATTAACTTCATCATCACGCTATACTAATTTGAGCTGTAAGAAAATAATAAAGCTTAATTATTACTAGATATTTGTCAAATAACCAGCTTCTTCTCCTGTACAGAGCAAAAATCAATTTCTGGAGGCTGTTTAGGCAAAAGCAACTGCACACCTCTTTTGTTTTATACTCTTAACTGCTTGAAGTGCTTACCTCTGCCATTTTATTGTAAATTGCACTCAAGAGCGAAGTCACACTAAGCTGGCTATTTTTATATGCTCCAAACACAAAAGGCTGATTTACAAAAGAGCTGTATGCAACATAGCAGGTAATTTGGAAAATGAATAAAATATTACAATTTATTGCATCATTAATTCCAGCTACAAACTAAGCTAGATTTCTACAAAGTAAGCATTAAATCTTTCCTTTACTACAACAGTACACATTCAGGCCTACCAAGTTCAAGGGTAACCAAAAATGGATAAGAAGTGTTGATCGACACTCACAGCTGTACAGGAATAAGCAAATCAAATCTTGTTCGTGCTAAGCAATGTTTGTGTGGCTAAAGTAATAGGGTTAGGGTTGGGGTTAGGGTACCTCAAGAACAATTGAATACAAAAACAAGGAGGTTATGGTTCACGACTCCTTAGGTACCAAGGAAGTCCATGTTCAAAAGCAACAAGATCTAGACAATATCAAGGCTTAGATTGACAAGTAGCAAGTAACATCACCGAAAAGACCTAACTATCTAACTACCGCCCCTTGATATTCACCTGTGTTGCCATCACTGAAACCCCCATTATACCATCCTAGTGTTACCATTGACAAGAAACTCAATTGGACACGTCACATAAACACAGTGGCTACAAGACCAGGTCAGAGGTTAGGAATACTGCAGCGAGTAACTCACCTCCTGAATCCCCAGAACCTGTCCACCATCTACCAGGCACAAGTCAGAAGTGTGATGGAATATTCTCCACTTACCAGGAAGGCTGAAGCTCCACCAACACTTAAGAAGGTTGACGCCATCCAAGATAAAGCAGTTTGCTTGATTGGAACTATATCCACAAACATCTACTCCCTCCACTACCAACAATCACTGGGGACAATGTGTACTATCTATAAGATGTACTGCAGAAATTTGCCAAAGATCCTCATAAATCACCTTCCAAACCCAGAACTACTTCCATCCAGAAGGACAAGGCAGCATATATGGGAACACTACCACCTGCAAATTCCCCTCCAAACCACTCACCATCCTGACCATTCCTTCACTGCTGCTGGGTCAAAATTCTGGAAGTCTCTCCCTAACAACATTGTGGGTCTACCTAAAGCACATGGGCTGCAGTAGTTCATGAAGACAACTCGCCACCACCTTCCCAAGGGCAATAGGAGCAGGCAATAAATGTTGGCCTGACAGCAAGATCCAAGCTCCAAGACTGAATTTCAAAAAAAGCGATACAGGGTTTTTGGTGAGGCTACATCTAGAGTACTGTATGCAGTATTAGTCATGTTACTTAAGCTAGGACATTAATGTATTGGACGAAATTTAGAGTGGGTTTACAGGTATAATATCCGGAAGTGGTGGGTTATCTTATCAGGAATGGTTGGACAGGCTAGGCTTCTAAACAGACTTGAGAAGAGCAAAAGGTTGTGTGATTGAAACATGTAAGATCCTGAAGGGTCCTGACAGAGTTCATGTGGATGTCCCCTTGTTTGGGAGAATCTAGAACTAGACAACACTGTTTAAGAATATGGTGTTGCCTATTTCAGTCAGAAATAAAGAGAGGTGTTTTCTCATGGAAGGGTTATGAGTCTTAGGAACTTTGTGATATTGATACAGCCAGAAAGGAGATGGGGCTTAGATTCTAGAAGAAGGATAGAAGGTGAGGCAGGAGAGGAGGGGAGTGACGCTTTTGATTAGGGGAAACATCACAGCAGTACTTAGAGACGATATTCCTAGGGGATTGTCTAGTGAGGCTACATGGATGGAACTAAGAAATAAGAAGGGATTGTACTATCAGCTCCCCCAATAGTCGGCAGGAAATTGTAGAGCAAATATGTAGGGAGATTGCAGATTGCTATAAAAATAACAGGCCTGCAATAGTCAGGGATTTTAACTTTCCAAACATACACTGGGACTGCCATAGTGTTAAGGATTTGAATGCGGAGGAATTTGTTAAGTGTGTTCAAGAAAACCTTTTCAATCAATACGTAGATGGCCCAACTAGAGAAGGGACAAAACTGGACTTTCTCTTGGGAAATGAGGCAAGGCAAGTGGCTGAGGTGCTAGTGTGGGAGCGCTTTGGAAACAGTGAGCAGAATTTTATTAATTTTAAAGTAGTTACGAAAAGGATATGTCTGATGCACAAGTTAAAGTTCTAAATTGAGGTAAAGCTAATTTTGATGGTTTTAGAAACTTTCAAAATTTGATTTGGGAAGGCTGTTTGCAGGTAAAGTGATATCTGACAAGGGGAAGGCTTTCAAAAGTGAGATAACAAGAGTTCAGGGATAGCATGTTCCTGTTAATATGAAGTACAAAGCTGGCAGGAGTACGGAACACTGGATACCTTGAGACATTGAAGCTCTGGAGATCAAAGCTAGGATCTAAATATTCAGGGTTATGTAACTTTTCAAATGGACAGCAGGAAAAATAGTTAGAGAGATAGCATTGTTATCACAAGGTAGAATAAATATGATAATAAGAAATGATCTTGGATCAGAAGATGTAGAATCCATGCAGGTGGAGGTAAAAAGCAAAAAGTGAAAGAAGCCTGGTAGGATTAGTCTGTAGGTCCCCTGGGACACAGAACAAATCAGAGGATAATGAGGGCATGTTAAAAAAGGCAGGATATTAACCATGGATGAGTTTAATGTTCATATAGACTGGAATGATTAGATTGGAAAAGTTAGTCACAAGGAAGAATAATCTTTTGTATTTGGAACATGTCCCTACAATATTTTGTGTATCCAACCCGGGGTTAGGCTATTTTGGATCTGGTAATGTATAATGAGGCAGATTTGGTGAATTATGTCAGAGTAAAAGATCCCCTAAGAAACTGTGATATCACATCATGGTAGAATTTACCATTCAGCTTTAGAGGGAGAAACATAGGTCAGAAACTCTGTCTTTAAATAAAGATAATGCCAGAGAATGAGGGTAGATCTAGCTGGAATGGACTCGGAAAGGTGTTTAGCAGCAAAGGTGGTTGATGATCTGTTATTGGGAAAATGTTAGAGTAGTATACAACAAAGCACTAGAATGTAACAACAGAGCATTTAGAAATACATAATATGGTCAAGCAGAGTCAGTATGGCTTCACAAAGAGGAAATCATGTCTAACAAATTGGTTAGAATTACTTGAGGTGTTAACAGGCAGCATGGATAAAGGGAAAGTAGTGGATGTAGTATACTTGGACTTTCATATGTTAGACTACTTAATAAGATAAGAGCCCATGTTGTTGAAGGGAATATATTGGCATGGAAAGAGAATTGGATAGCCAATAAAAGACAGAGAGTTGGGATAATGGGGCAGTGCATTTTCAGGGTGGCAATCTGTAATTAGTGGAGTGTCTCGAGGATTAGTGCTGCGGTGACAATTATTTACAACATATATATATGTACTAATGACTGGATAAGGAAAGTGAATGTACTATTGCCAGGTTTGCAGATATGTAAAGATAGATGGAAAGATGACAGGGTGAGAGGACACAATGTGTCCTCAGAGGAATATAGACAGGTTAAGAAAAGGAACAAAAATTTTGCAGATGGAATATAATGTAGGAAACTGTGAAATTATGCACTTTGGCAGGAAGCATGGAAGAGCTGAATATTATTGAAATGCAGAAAGACATCAGAAAGCGAAATGGCATGGAAGGATTTAGGAGTCCTCATGCACAAATCACAAAAAGTTAGCATGGAAGTTCATCAGGAAATGGCCAAGTCAAATGGAATGTCAGCCTTTATTTCAAAGGGAATAGAGTATAAAAGTAGACAGGTCTTGCTAAAACCATACAGCGTACCAGCTGTGCCACAGCTAGAATTATTGAGATCAGCTTTGGGCCCCTTATCTTAGGAAAGATATTGGAGACAGTGCAGAGAGGTTTCTTAGGTTGATCTTGGACTTGATGGGACTGTATTATAAGGTGTGTTAAATAGGTTGGACCTGTAATCATTAGAATTTAGAAAAGTGAGAGATGATCTTATTGAAATATATAAGAAACTTAGGGGTCTTGACAGGGTAGATACAGAATCATTGTTTCTCCTTGTGGAAGAGTATTGGACTAGAAGGTGTCATCTCAGAATAACTTATTTAAGACAGAGATAAGGAGGAATTTCTTCAGTCAAAGGCTGGTGAATCTGAGGAATTCTTTACCACAGTGTTGAGATTGGCTGGGCTGTTGTGTGCATCCAAGGCTGAGATTGATAGATTTTTAATCAATGAGGTAATCAAGGGTCTCTTTCATTCAGTCGTGGGAAGTGGGCATCGCTGGCTGGTCAGCATTTATTACCCAACCCTAATTGCCCTAAAGAAGTTGGTGGGAGTTGGGTTGTAGGGAAAATGTGGAAATGTATAGTTGATGATTATCAGATAATTCATTATTTCACTGATGGACCGAACAGACTCAATGAGCTGAGTGGTCTCCTTCTGATTCTATATTTTATAGTCTTATGGTCCAACTCTCTTCCTGAAAATGCAGTGGGAGGGGAGTATTTAAATGTCTTTCAGGCAGAGGTAGGTAGATTCTTGATAAAAAGAGCATGAAAGTTCTTGTGCCTAGGTTGCATTGTGGAATAATCAAATCAGTCATGAACTGATTTAATGGCAGAGCAGACTCATGGAGCTCAGAGGCCTCCCCCTGCTACTGATTCATATGTAATATTAGTAAGCAGGTAGAACTGAAATGAGATCCACATCAGGAAGCAGGTTTCAAGTTGCTTTCTTACAGATTTTACTGAAGTGACACTGATGTGGGGAGCCAACACATTCCCAGCAGGTAACTGGCATGATAAATATATGAATAAGGATGCAATCTTCATATCTAATCTGTTTTGTAGGTATCACTGGAGTAGGCCAAGTTTCCCAGGCCTTAGGGAAATCAGGAAGTACAGGAACACAAGATCAACCTTTGAAAAAATTCTTCGTGGTCTAGAAGGAACTGGAATGTTTCCCCCCAGTCCTCAAGCTACTTTACCATTAAATCTGATCAATGATAACAGAGGTTTTTGGATTTCCAACACACCTCTCCACTCCCTAACCTCCAGTGTATTTCTGTTAAAATTTCCCCCAAAATATCAGTTGAAGTGCAACACTTGACATGAAAGGGAGTATTTACTTAGATGTCTTTGTACCAGCAACAGAAGCATCCGTCTTTATACCTTGAACTGTTACAATCTGAAATATATTGCTTGCATGTGTGTGGAAGCTTTTCAGAATGGAATTTGATTTCTCAAAAAAGAATTTACAGGATTCTAGGGAAAAGAGAAGTGTTCAACTAATCAGAATCAATCTCTTGTATGCGGTGTAATTGATTAATTATAACTTTAAATCATGGATTACTCCATACACACAAAAACAACTTTTACACGCTCTATAAGCTACAGAATAAAAATAGACATGAGTAGGAAGGAGAAGGGAGAAAGGAGGTTACAGAATTGACTGATTCTTAGTCAAAAGAGAGACAATTCAGCCAAAAGAAATACTAGAATATTAAATACTCACAGAACATGTTGTATTGCTGAAGCAGTTTTTGTGGTTTCACCCAACTGAGGCATTTTTCTTACAATTGGGAAAATTCCAGAACTTATTTCCTGGCTGTCATTCAGATCAAATATTGTCTTAATTTTTGTACCATACTGGACCAATGCAAATTCACACTGTCAAAAAAAATGAAATAATTTATATGACCACCTAAAAAGCAGAAAATGTTGAAAATCCCCAAAATGTCAAGCAGCCACTGTGGATAGGGAAATAAAGTTAGCTATCAAACCTTTCCTGGCCCTGGCACAGTGGATTTGGGGGATGAAGATAATGTGGAGAATGGTTGGGGATGTTTAACAAAATAGGGTCAGGACAGTCACCTGACACAGACCTATCACGGGTTGATGTAGGTTCTTTGCATGTTAAATGGAAGTAGGCAGCAGTTTAAACAACGAAAGGCCATACCGGCAATTCTCCTGGTTACAGGCATTTTGTAAGTGGTGGAGCAGCTCATCCAATGAATATGCAATTTTACTGATGTGACCTTCCTGCAGCATTCCAAGAGGAAATGGAGCTGAAGATTTCTTGCCCCAAAGGGGACAAATGCCCAGTGAGCATCCAGAGGAGCCCCCATGTTTAGATTCTCCGATTTTAAGGTACTTTCCTGACCTCCCTTCAAAAGTGAGGTAACTTCTCCATACCTGAGGGTCCTCAGAGCAGCACCCAACTGACCTATGGGGTTAACTAGGTTTCAGAATTGCAACGTTTCAGAATGGACCAGCAACTGCTACATTCCGCCTTCCGTCTTTAATTGGATACCAGCGCTTAATCATTACCTATAGCTGCTACCTGGTCAATGGTGACTCCCAGGACGTTGACAGTGAGAGATTTAGTGATGATAATGCCACTGAATGTCCAGGGAAGGTGACTAGATTCACGGTTTTTGAGGTCATCATTGCCTGGAACATGTGCATTACTTGCCACTTATCAGACCAAGTTGAACAACACGTTGTGCACCATGAAGGAAGGAATTGATTTACTCTCCGAAGAGTTACAATGAAACTGAATATAATGCAAACATCTTCCCTTCTGATCTTATGATGGAGAAAAGGACACTGATGAAGAAGCTGAGAATGTTTTGGCATAGGACACCACCCTATGATTAGGGCTCCTGTGGCATAGTGAGCCAGAAGACTCGGATTAATGTCTCAGCTGTTACTATGGTATATGTCATGACTTTGTGAACAGGTTAACTAAAACTACTTACTCTGTGGAATATCTGAAGTGATGATCAGGGTCTGAGAATAATTGCCCCTCAATAACCAGTTTCATATGTGTTAGGTATGACTTTAACAAGTGGATAATTTCATTTAATTCCTATTGACTTTTTGCTGGTCTCCTTGATGCCATACTTGTCAAATACAGCCTTGATGTCAAAGGCAGTCATTCTCACCACACCTCTGGAATTCAGCTCTATTGTTCATGTTTGGAGCTGAATGTTCTTGGCAGAATTCAAGTGGAATAATAGAGACATAGAATCATAGAGTTATACAGCATGGAAACAGACCCTTCAGTCCAAATCATCCATGTCGACAGGATATCCTAAATTAATTGGGTCCCATTTGCCAGCATTTGGCCCTTATTCCTCTGAACCCTTCCTTTTCATGTACCCATCCAGATGCCTTTTCAATGTTGTCATTTTACCAGCCTCCACCACTTCCTCTGGCAGTTCATTCCATACACACACCAGCCTCTGCATGAAAAAGTTGTTTCTGTTTTAAATCTTTCCCTTCTAACCATAAACCTATGCCCTCTAGTTTTGGACTCCCCTACCCTGGGGAAAAGACCTTGGTTATTCATCCTATCCATGCTCCTCATGGATTTATACACCTTAATAGGGTCACACTTCAGCCTCTGACACTCCAAGGAAAATAGCCCCAGCCTATTTAGCCTCTCCTCATTGCTCAAACCCTCCAACCCTGGCAATATCCTTGTAAATCTTTTCTGACTCCTTTGAAGTTTCAATAAATCTTTCCAATAACAGGGAATCCAGGACTGAATGCTGTATTCCAAAAGTGGCCTAACCAATGCCCTAGACAGCTTCAACATGACACCCCAACTCCTCTACTCAATGCACTTAACGATAAAGGCACACGCACCAAACACCTTCTTCACTACCCTGTCTACCTGCAACTCCACCTTGGAGGATCTACGAACCTGCACCCCAAGGTCTCTTTGCTCGGCAACACTCCCTAGGATCCTGCCTTAAGCGTGTAAATCCTGCAATGATTTGCCTTTCTAAAATGCAGCACCTCACATTTATTTAAATTAAGTACTATTTGCCAGTCCTGGGCCCATCTGATCTAAGTCCCGTTGTACTCTGAGATAACCTTCTTCACTGTCCACTACACCAACAATTTTGGTGTCATCTGCAAACTCACTATCCATACCTCCTATGTTCACATCCAAACCATTTATATAAATGATGAAAAGCAATAAACCCAGCACTGCTCATTGTGGCACACAGCTGGTCACAGACCTCCAGTCCAAAAAACAACCATTCACCAGTACCCTCTGCCTCCTACCTTCGAGCCAGTTCTGTATCCAAATGGCTAGCTCCCCTTGGATTCCATGTGAACTAACCTTGTTAACCGGCCTACCATTCAGAACCTTGTCGAACATCTTGCTGAAGTCCATACAGACCATGTCCACCACTCTGCCTTCATCTATCTTCTTTGTCATTTCTTCAAAAAAACTCAATTTAGTGAGATATGATTTCCTATGCACAAAGCCATGTTGACTATCTCTAATCAGTCCTTGCCCTTCCAAATAGATGTAAATCTTGTCCCTCAAAATTCTCTCCACTAGTGAACATAAGCTGCATATGGTCAGGAAGGAGAGATCACATCCACAGGGAGACACAGCCCAAGTGAATATATGGTTTTGGGGAATCTGGGGACAGTGTGGGAATTTGGTGCAGAGAAGAAGAGGTTTTTCTTTTGGCACATAATATAGGCCAGTAGAAAATTTTTAATAATCAAACAAAAAACTTATTAGCCAAATAAAATCGAGATGCAGGGCCAGGTAATATATTCTACTTGCACAATGTGGTCCACGGGGACCCTATTGTGGTTCATAGTGACCACATCTGTAGCAAATGTTAGTTGCTTGAGAAACTCCAACTCAGACATTCAAACACTGTGACACAAGTGGGAAGGGGAGAGTTACCTGGACACTTTGTTTCTGGAGGTTGTCACACCTCTCAGATTAATTAGCTTGAATTTGGTCAGTGGTCAAGGACAGAAGAGTGTGATTATGAGTAAGGCAGGTAGAGAGATTGAAGAGGTAGTGCTAAAGGAGCCTCAGCCCTTGAGTTTGTCTAACAGTTTTGAGATTCTTGCTCCCCGTGTGGGTGAGAGTGGGGCTGTAGGGAGGATAGGTGACTCAAAGATTGTTATGGGAGAAATTAGTTCAAATTCATGGGACATTGGCACCAGTACTGGGGAAGGAAGGAGTTGCTCTGATGGAATGGGTTCCATCTGAATCAGGCTAGGACGAGGGTCTTGGCAAATGACATAACTAGGGCTGTGGACAGGGTGACTTGCCGAAACTGAGTGTGCGTGCATATGTGAATGTGCATTTTTTTTAACATTCATTTGTGAGATGAGGGTGTCACTGGCTGGCCAGCATTTATTGCCCATCCCTAGTTGCCCAGAGGCAAGTTAAGAGTCAACCACTTTGCTGTGAGTCTGGAGTCACATGTAGATCTGGCCAAGTAAGGATGACAGTTTCCTTCCGTAAAGGGCATTAGTGAGCCAAATGGGTTTTTCTGACAATCAACAATGGATTCATGGTCATCATTAGACTCTTAATTCCAGATATTTATTGAATTCAAATTCCACTATCTGCCATGGCAGGATTCGAACCCAGGTCCCCAGAACATTACCTGGATCTCTGGATTAACAGTCCATCAATAATACCACGAGGCCATTGCCTCCCAATCTCCAAGAGTATGCAATAAAAACCAAAAGAACTGCGGATGCTGTAAATCAGGAACAAAAACAAAGTTGCTGGAAAAGCTCAGCAGGTCTGGTAGTATCTGTAAAGGTAAGAACAGAGTTAACGTTAACACCAGTTCTGAGGAAAGGTCACTGGACCTGAAACGTTAACTCTGTTGTTTCCCTTCACAGATGCTGCCAGACCTGCTGGGTTTTTCCAATTTTTGCTCCAAGAATATGTATACTATCAAAGTGACAGGAAGATGAGGTGGTTTGCCTTGTTATTAAAATATGAAATTAAGTCAATAGCAAGAAGTGCTGTAGAGTCAGAAGGTGAAAAATCTGCGAGAGTGGAGTTGAAGAACTGCAAAGGGAGAATGACCCTAATGGGAGTTATGTATAGGCCTCCTAGCAGTGGTCAAGATGCGGGGAAGAAAATAAATCAGGAGACAGAAACGGCATGTAAGAAAGGCACTATTACAATAATCATGGTGGACTTCAAAATACAGGTAGACTGGGAAAATCAGGTTTGTAACAGATCTCAAATAAAGAAATTTGTGGAATAACTATGAGTTTGGAGAGGTGTGTGATGGAACCCAGAGGGGAGCAGGCAGTTCTGGATTTGGTAATGTGTAACGAGGTAGACTTCATTGGGAAGCATAAGGTGTAGGAACCCCTAAGGAATAGTAGCCATAATGTGGTAGAATTCACCCTGAGAGAGAGAGAGATGCTGGAATCAAGTGTAACAGGTTTGCGAATGACTAAACTACAAAGACGTGAGGGAGGAGCCGGTCAGAGTTGATTGAAAGATGGGCCCTAGCAGGAAATATGGTGGAGCAGTGATGTCTGGGAGTTTTGGGGGTAGTTCAGGAGGCAGAGCAGAAATTCATCACAAGGAAGAAGAAATTTACCAAGGGGAGAACGAGGCAACAATGGCTGACAAGCAAAGTCAGGGACAGCATAAAAGCAAAACACAAAAGCATACAATGGAAAGCCAGAGGATTGGGAAGCCTTTAAAAACCAGCACAGGATAAACACAATAAGGGATGGATAACATGAAATATGACAACAATCTAACTAGTAATATGAAAGAAGACTGCGAGAATTCTTTTTTAGATAGGATTGTTGTACAGCACAGAAACAGATCCTTCGGTCCAACTCATCCATGCCGACCAGATATCCTAAATAAATCTAGACCCATTTGCCAGCATTTAGCACATATGCCTCTAAACCCTTCCTATTCATATACCCATGCAGGTGCCTTTGAAATGTTGTTATTGTACCAGCCTCCACCACTTCCTCTGGCAGCTCATTCCATGCACACACCACCCTCTGCGTGAAAAGTTGCCTCTCAGGTCCCTTTTAAATCTCTCCCCTCTCATCTTAAACCAATCTTTTGGACTCCCCTATGCTGGGAAAAAGACCTTGGCTATTCATCCTATCCATATCCTTCATGATTTTATTAACCTCTATATATACAAGGTAAGAGAGAGCAAGAGTGGACATTGGACCACTGGAAAATGAGGCTGAAGAAGTCATAATGGGGAATAAAGAAATGGTGGAGGAACTGAATAGATACTTTACATCAGTTTACACAGTGAAAGACACCAGCCACTTACCAGAACTTCAGGAAAGTCAGGGGGCAGAGGTGAATGTAGTGGCTATCATTAATGAGAAGATGCTGGGTAAGCTAAAGGGTCTGAAGGTGATTAAATCACCTAGATCAGATGGATTACTTGCCACAGTTTTGAAGGAGATTGCTAGGAGATTGTGGAGACATTAATGGTGACTTTCAGGAGCCACTGGAGTCAAGGAGGGTTCCAGAAAACCAAAAAGTGGCTATACTGGTTTGCCTGACCTTGGTCGTTGGAAAGATTTTAGAGTTTGTTATTAAGCGTGAGATTGCGGAGTACTTGGAAGAGCACGGTAAAATAAGACTGAGGCAGTACAGTTTCATCACGCCTGAGAAATCTTTTAGAATCTTTGAAAAAGTAATGAACAAGTTAGACAAAAGACAGCCAGTAGACATGATTTGTTTGTAATTCCAGAATGCCTTTGACAAGGTCCCACACAGAAGGCTACTATTGTAGGTAAGAGCCCGTGGTGTTAGAGGCGAGGTACTGGCATAGATAGAGGGCTGGCTGACTAGCAAAGAGCAGAGAGTGGGGACAGAGGGCTCTTTTTCAGGATGGCAGCCAGTGACTAGTGGAGTCCCAGAGGAGTCAATGTGAGGACCACTTCTACTCACGTAACATATTAACAATCTGGACAATGTAACTAAGGGTATTGCTACTAAGTTTGCAGATGACACAAAGATAGGCAGAAGGACAGGTCGTGTTGAGGAAATGGGAAGGCTACAGAAGGACTCAGATTGTGGGCAAAGAAATCGCAGATGGAATATAATGTGGGAAAGAGTAAGGTTATGCACTTTGGACAAAAGATTAGAGGTGTAGACTGGTTTATAAATGGGGAAAGGTTTCAGAAATTCAAATCACAAAATGTAGTCCTGGTTTATAGAATCATAGAATCCCTACAGTGTGAAATCAGGCCAGTTGGCCATCAGGTCCACAGTGAGCCTCTGAAGAGCTCCCCATCTAGATCTACCTTATCCCTGTAACGCTGCATTTCCCATGGCTAGCCCACCTAGCGTGCACATCCCTGGGCACTGTGGGCAGTTCAACATGGCCAATCCATCTGACCTGCACATATTTGGACTGTGGGGATAAACTGCCGCACCCGGAGGAAACCCATACAGACACAGGACAAAATGTACAAAATCCACACAAACCACCCAAGGTGGAATCACACCGGGTCCCTGGTGCTGTGAGGCAGCAGTGCTAACCACTGATCTGCCACCTAGTTCAGGATAAGGTTAATATGCAGGTTCAGTTAGCGGTTCAGTAGGCAATTGCAATGTTAGCGTTCATTTCAAGAGGACTAGGATACAAATCAGAAACGTGCTCTGGGGCTCTCTAAGGCTATGGTCAAATTGCTTACAATAAATTGCTGACCTTAAAGTGGGTACAGAGGAGGTTGACAAGAATGATCCCAGGGATGACGGACTTGTCATTTGAGGAGCATTTAAGGATCCTGGGTCTGTACTTGATGGAGATTAGAAAAGTGAGTGGGATCTGATTGAAACTTACAGAGACCTGGATACAGTGGATGTGGGGAAGGTATTTCCACTAATGGGAGAGACTAGGGCCCAATGGCAGAGCCTCAGAGTGACGGGACAACCCTTTAGAACTGAGATGGGAAGGAATGTCATCAGTCGGAGGGTGATTAACCTGCAGAACTCATTGCCACAGAAGGCTGTGGAGACCAAGTCATTGAGTGCATTTAAGACAGAGATAGATAGGTTCTTGATTAGTAAGGGGACCAAGGGTTGTGGGGAGAAGGCAGGGGGTTAATGTTGAGAAATATATCACCTATTATGAAAGAGCAGATTCAACGGGCCAAAGAGTCTAATTCTGCTCCTTTACCTGATGGGGTTATGAAAGTAGCACAGTAAATTCTGTCACTTTGCTGATGACTGAGAGTACACTGATGGGCAGTAATTAGCTCCATTGGTTTTGTTCTGGCTTTTGTGCACTACTATTTCATTTAATATCTTATAGTTATTTTGATTCCTTGAAAATGAGCTTTTTATATTCAACTGTTTTGAATTGCATTATCATCTACTGGCTCATGTTCTGAAAATACAGCTTCTGACAGTTTTCATCAATTACCTCTAAGCATCTTTTCCAAATGTTTTTTGCTATGTTTACAATAAAATCTTTTGCTTTTTGGAAATCAGATTGGTCAATGCTTCCTGATCCATCCAGAACAATTGCAATTTCTATGCCTGCAGAAACACAAACATTAAATCAATAATACTGAAATCAACCATGGATTAAATAACATACTTTTAAAAGAATCAGCTCACAATTTCAGATTACAAGTTTGAAGATGCAATGGATAGGGATTGTTAGTGTTTAAATACAAACTAAAAATGCTGGAAATAGTCATTGAGCAAACAATCAGATTAGAACGTTATCGAGACAGGATCACAAGTGGAGCTTGAGGCATACAGGAGTGGAAGCCAGCTAAGGGTTGGCACTGGACCGCTGTCCAATTAAGGATGGCAGCTAGCTTCTCAAGGCTACTCGCCCAATTAAATCACTATCAGCTTGGCATTGCCTCTGATGGATGGGACTGTTGCTGAGGCTTCAAGAAGAGGAAAGCTAACTCAAAGGCAAATCTTTTTAATTTCTGTGCCAAGGCCAATCAGTTAGACATGAAGTCGTTCGTGACAAACGACTGCACCTCCCAGTCACGAATCACGTCAACTCCGCCTCCCACTCCTTGGACGACATGTCCGTCCTGGGCTTCCTGCAGTGCCACAACGAAGCCACCTGAAGGTTGCAGGAACAGCACCTCACATTATGCTTGGCAACCCCGCAGCCCAATGGTATCAATGTGGAATTCACAAGCCTCAAAATCTCCTTGGACAGACTAGGCTGGTATTTACTAGAGTTTAGAAGAGTGAGAGGTGAATTGATTGAAATATATAAGATTTCAAGGGATCTGAACATGTTGGATGTGGAAGGGATGTTTCGTCTTTTGGGAGAATCTGGAATTAGGGATCACTTTTTAAAAATAAGGACCACCTCTTCAAAACAGAAATTAGGCAAAGTATTTTCTCTCAGAGTGAGTCTTTGGAACTCTTTTCCTGAGAAGGTGACAGAATCAGAGTCCTTGAGTATTTTTAAAGCAGAGGTTTTTGTTAAGTGGAAGGCTGTTTAGGATGGGACAACTGCAAAGCTCTCTGCTCCATTTAGTTGTACAGTTGTACACCACCAGTTATGGCTAGACATCACAGAATGCAAAACTTTGATCTGAATCATTGACTGTGGAATCATTGATATCTGTCTACTGCATGCTGCTTCTGGTGTTTGGCATGCATGTGAAGTTCTGTTTTTTCAGGTCTCCAAGTATTGTGTCATCCACGAATTCTGAAACTGTTACCTGCACACAAAGACCTAAATTATCCATATATATCGGGAAAAGCAAGGTACTCAATGCCAACCCCGAGAAACTCAACCACAATCCTTCTTTCAGCCCAAAAAAGCCAGTAATCATTACTCTGTTTCCCATCCATCAGCCAATGTTGCATCCACATTGTCACCGTACTTCTTTTATCCCATGAGCTATAATTTTCCTCACAAGTTTACAATGTGGAACTTTATCATATGCCTTTTGGATGTCCAAGTACACCACATTAATAGCCTTGTCCTCAACAAATAAAAGCAAAGTATTGCGGATTTTAAAGATCTGAATTATGACTAGAAATTGCTGGAGGAACTCAACAGGCCTGACAGCATCTGTGAAGAAAGAAATAGAGTTAACGCTTTGAGTCCAATATGACTGTACTCCAGAAGTGAAGGAGGCAATGTATTCATTTAATGTCTCTGCCATGCCTCTTATTTCTATGTGTAAGTGCATTTTCTCATTCCTAATCAGCCCCACTCCTCTTTTATCACTCCTTTACTGTTGACACGCTTATAGACGTCTTTGGGACAGTCTCTTCTCATAATCTGTCCTTGCTTCTCATATGTGCCTTTTCACTTCCCTCTGACCTTCTTTTTCAGTTTGGTTATATTTACCACCTGACAACTGTCATTAGCGCACTTTTTCTTCTTTAACTTAATTTCTATCTTCTTTATCAATTAGGGAGCTCTGGATTTATTTAGATAGTAGGAACTGCCGATGCTGGAGAATCTGAGATAACAAGGTGTAGAGCTGGGTGAACGCAGCAGGC
>JAHRHZ010000204.1:933839-972155 GCA_024137785.1 Ginglymostoma cirratum | reverse complement strand
CCCACGAGGAGCTCGAGCAGTTCATCCACTTCACCAACACCTTCCACCCCAACCTGAAGTTCACCTGGACCATCTCCAACACTCCTCTCTCCTTCCTGGACCTCTCTGTCTCCATCTCGGGTAACCACCTAGAAACCGATGTCCATTTCAAGCCCACTGACTCCCACAGCTACCTGGAATACACCTCCTCCCACCCACCTTCCTGCAAAAATGCCATCCCCTATTTCCAATTCCTTCGCCTCCACCACATCTGATCCCAGGATGAGACATTCCACTGCCGTACAACTCAGATGGCCTCATTCTTCAAAGACCACAACTTCCCCCCCACAGTGGTCAAGAACGCCCTCGACCGTGTCTCCCGCAGTTCCCGGAACACATCCCTCACGCCCCGTCCCTGCAATAATAACCAAAAAAGAATCCCCCTCGTCCTCACGTACCACCCCACCAACCTCCGGATCCAACGCATCATCCTCCGATACTTCCGCCATCTGCAATCAGACCCCACCACCAAAGACATTTTTCCCCCCTCACCCTTGTCTGCTTTCCAGAGGGACCACTCTCTCCCTGACTCCCTTGTCCGCTCCACACTCCCCTCCAGCCCCACCACACCCGGCACTTTTCCCTGCAACCGCAGGAAGTGCTACACCTGCCCCCACACCTCCCCCCTCACCCCAATCCCAGGCCCCAAGAAGACTTTCCATGTCAGGCAGGTGTTCACCTGCACATCTGCCAATGTGGTATACTGCATTCACTGTACCCGTTGTGGCTTCCTCTACATCGGGGAAACCAAGCGGAGGCGTGGGGACCGCTTTGCAGAACACCTGCGCTCAGTTCGCAACAAACAACTGCACCTCCCAGTCGCGAACCATTTCAACTCCCCCTCCCATTCCTCAGACGACATGTCCATCCTGGGCCGCCTGCAATGCCACAGTGATGCCATCCGAAGGCTGCAGGAACAGCAAATCATATTCAGCCTGGGAACCTTGCAGCCCAATGGTATCAATGTGGATTTCACAAGCTTCAAAATCTCCCCTCCCCCAACTGCATCCCAAAACCAGCCCAGCTCGTCCCCACCTCCCTAACCTGTTTTTCCTCTCACTTATCCCCTCCTCCCACCTCAAGCCCCCCCCCCATCGCCGATCGACTAACATCATCCCACCCCCTTGACCTGTCCGTCCTCCCTGGACTGACCTATCTCCTCCCTACCCCCCTACCTACACTCACCTTTACTGGCTCCATCCCCGCCTCTTCAACTTGTCTGCCTCCTCTCCACCTATCCTCTCCTCTATCCATCCTCTATCCGCCTCCCCCTCTCTCCCTATTTATTTCAGAACCCTCTTCCCCTCCCCCATTTCTGATGAAGGGTTTATGCCCGAAACGTCAAGTTTTCCTGCTCCTATGATGCTGCTTGACCTGCTGTGTTCATCCAGCCCCATGCTTGTTATCTAAGGTTCACCTCCATCTTGTTTTGGACAGTTAAATTGCTCACCAGCCTCCAAATCAGAACCAATCAAAATAAATGTCTGGTTAAATGGTCACCCAGTTCTAATGGAGGTCAATAGCAGCACGGCCATTTCAGTGATCACAGAACCAGTCTTTGACAAACTTTGCTCTGCACTCCAACCCTTAAGGTTATGCAAAACCTCGGTTGGGCAAAGAACCCATACCGGGAACCTTTACAGATTAAGGGTACAACTTCGGTTCTGATCTCTTATGAGAAGCAGCTGGTTCAGTTTGCAATGATTTGTAGTAAAAGGCTAGATGGGGCAAAATTGATTGAGAAAGATTCACCTAGATTGGCTCAACATTTTTCAATTAGAAAATGGCTGCCTGAATGCCCAATTCCATGATTCTGCAAGGCCCACCCAACGCCATTTGCCTTATGGTTAAAAGTAAAAGCAGAAATTGGAAGATGGAAAGTGAAGTACTGATTGTGAAGCCTGACAGGTCTGTTCACCTATCTGGGGTCTTTAAACAAATGGTATATTGCTTTTCGCACCTGGATAAATATCTAATCCCTGTGCATAATTTATATGCAAAGCTAGTAGGTGGGCTGTCCTTCACGAAGCTGGATATGAGCCATGCATGCTTGCAATTGTGGTCAGATGAGGTTTCCCAGAAATATGCTACAATTAATACCCATAAGGATTCGTACTAATTTATGAGGCTTCCATTTGGGGTACTGTCAGCCTGTGCAATTTTTCAGCCAATGATGGAGAACTATGATCCAAGCAAGACCTGGAATTGATATGCAATGCCTCCTCATACAGCATCAGGGTAGTATTAGCTTGGAGGTGGCCCAATGGACAGGAACGCCCAATAGCGTATGCATCCAGGATTTTGGCTAATGCAGAGCTTAAGCATGCTCAGATAGAGAAGAAAGGTTTTGTCATCATATTTGGAGTCAGAACATTCCACCAACACCTTTATGGATGTACATTTGTGATAATAATGGACCACACACCCCTGGTAGGTCTCATTAAAGAGGATGAGGCAGAGCCGCCCACAGCTTCAGGCAGAGTTCAGCTTTGGGCTCTAATACTAAGTGTGTATAATTACAAGTTGAAACACTGTCTGGGAGGCCAGGTACTAAATGGTGATGCATTGAGCTGCCTCCCGCTGGCAGATACACCACCAGTGGTACTAACAATGGAAGAGTTCACAATAGTTTTTAATTTTCTGGACTTGCTTCCTGTCACAGCTGACAATGTCAGAGTTTGGACACAGAAAGATCCGGTCCTGGCAAATCTGAAACAGCTGATGGTGACGGTGGAGATAAAAAAGCTGTCAAAACCAGAACTGAAACCTTTTTGGACGCAGAGGGCCCAGATCACAGTAGAGGATGGTATGTTATTATGGGGAGCAAGAGTGATTGTCCTGAGCAAAGGTCACTGCCAGATACTGGCTGAACTCCACCAGGGTCATCCAGGGGTTTCCAAAATGAAGATGTTGGTGAGAGGTTATGTCCAGTGGCCAGGATTAGATGTAGCCATAGCTGTGTTGGTGGGGCAGTGCCCAGAGTGCCAATAAAGACACAGACTTACCACCAGCAGCTCCCCCACATTTGTGGGAATGGCTGGATAGACCCTGGGCTCAGTTATACACCAACTATACAGGTCCTTCCATGGGCTCAATGTTCATGCCCACTCAAAGTGACTAGATGTGCATCAGGTTCATTCGTTAAACACTGGAATGGCGAGAGAGAAACTGCACACATCTTTTGCAATAAATGGACTTTCAGAACTGTTGGTCACAGATAACAGGCTACCGTTTACCAGCAGGGAGTTTGAGTATTTCTTAAAGATGAATGGCATTCGGCATATAGGGACAGCTCCATACCATCCATCATCTAATGGTCTGGCAGAAAGCGCAAACCAAACTTTGAAGGCAAACTTAAAGAAACAGTTCTGAGGAAGGGTCACCGGACCCAAAACATTAACTCTGATTTTTTTTTTCACAGGTGCTGCCAGACCTGCTGAGCTTTTCCAGCGACTTCTGTTTTTGTTCCTGATTTACAGCATCCATGGGTCTTGTGGTTTTTCTTGTGCTGTTTTAAAAAAAAGCCTCTAGCTTCACTAGATACCAAACTGTCCTGGTTCCTGTTTGATTATCAGACCAGCCCTCATGCAACTACAGGGATAGCTCCAGCAGAGTTACAAATGGGGAGAAGACTCCACTCCAGGTTAAATCTGATCTTCCCAGACCTGGAAGGGGTTAGGGAGGGTGAAACAGTATCAGGAACACCAATGCTGGACAAAAGAGTCCGCTAAGCAGGGGAGACAGTTCTTCATCAAGGGATGAAGTTTGGTGCAGAAGCCATGGGAATGGCCCTGCATGGTCAACACGAAGTCAGGTCCAGCGATATATAAAGTTCAGGTATGTAAATGGTCCTGAACTAGCCTGTGGACCATATAAAAGCTGCAAACTCGCAAATGGTGTGGGAGCAAAACATGCCCAGCTCCTCGAATGCCTTTCCAACTGTTCCAGAAACCCATGGGTTCTCCCTCTCTATCAAGCATTGAAGAAACCTCAGAATCTGAGTTGGACATGGTGGATGTCACTGTGTCAACTCCTTGTTTCCTGAAAAGGCAAATGAGTTTCTTCCCCAGTGTTCCAGGTACAAGAGTCGGGCTACTGTGTGTTACACACCACCCCTACCAGAGGCAGAGTTGGAGGAACTTGACCTGGTGCTTAAACACCCCAGGTGGAGCTATGGAAAAAAGAACCAGCCTATATCCTCATACTTAGAGCAGGACGGGTGTAGCGATTGGAACAAGGTCAGCCAGGTGGACCTCATAGAAACATAGAAACATAAAAGATAGGAGCAGGAGGAGGCCATTTGGCCCTTTGAGCCTGCTCCGCCATTCATCATGATCATGGCTGATCATCCAATTCAATAGCCCAATCCTCCTTTCTCCCCATAACCTTTGATCCCATTCGCCCCAAACGCTATATCTAGTCGCCTCATGAATACATTCAATGTTTTGGCATCAACTACTTCCTGTGGTAATGAATTCCACAGGCTCACCACTCTCTGGGTGAAGAAATGTCTCCTCATCTCCATCCCAAATAGTCTACCCTGAATCATCATACTGTGACCCCTGGTTCTGGACACACCCTCCATCGGGAACATCCTCCCTGCATCTACCCTGTCTAGTCCTGTTAGAATTTTATAAATCTCTGTGAGATTCCCCCTCATTCGTCTGAACGCCAGCGAAAACAATCCTAACCTAGTCAATTTCTCCACGTACATCAGACCTGCTATTCCCGGAATCAGTCCCTCGAGAGCAAGAGCATCCTTCCTCAGAAAAGGAGACCAAAACTGCACACAATATTGCAGATGTGGCCTCACCAAGGCCCTGTATAACTGCAACAACACATCACTGCTCCTGTACTCGAAACCTCTCGTAGTGAAGGCCAACATACCATTTGCCTTCCCGACCGCCTGCTGCACCTACATGCTTACCTTCAGCAATTGGTGCACATGGACACTCAGGTCCCGCTGCACACTCCCCTCTCCCAATTTACAGCCATTCAGGTTGTAATCGGCTGCATTGGTTTTGCTTCCAAGTGAATAACCTCACATTTATCCAAATTATACCGCAATAGAATATGAGTTCCCTGATTGGGGCTGTTAATCTGGTCCAATCAGGAAGCCCTGGCCGACAGATAAAAACTAGAGTATCAGAGGTGCTGCTCACTCTAGGAGCTGGCTCTGAGGGGGCTGGATCAGTGTCGAGGACTCTGCACATGTAAATGAAGGGTGACTTGGTGATGGGATACCAACCTCTGTGGAGTTATTTCAGCGAGGCAATATAAGAGAAGAGGAGCAATTGAAAAGGGTTACAGGAGCCGAGAGATCTAGGGGTACGTGTATACAAGTTGTGGAAGGTGGCAGACCAGCTTAAAGAAGTGAGGTTGAAAAAAACAACGGGAACGAGGTCTTTATCAACAGAGGCATGGGGTACAAAAGCAAGACATTTTTGATAAACGTATCAAAAACTGTAAAATGACCATGCAGGGCCATTCCTGTGGCTTCTACACCAAACATCATCCCTTGATGAAGAACTGTCTTTCCTGCTTAGCAGACTCTTGTGTCCAGCATTGGTGTTCCTGATACTGTTTCACCCTCCCCAACCCCTTCCAAGTCTGCGAAGATCAGATTTAACCTGGTGTGGCGTCTTCTCCACATTTTCCCATTGGAAAAGGAATCATGAACCAGAGGACACTGATGTAAGGTGATTGGCAAAACAAATGTACATGATGAATGTTTTATGCGAGAGGTTAGGATTTGGGACGCAGAGACTCAGAGTGTGGTGGATGCAGACATAATGATGTCCTTCAAAAGGGAATTGTGTTAGCATTTGAAAGCAAAAGGTTTACAAATTGCTAGGAAAGAGAGAGATTATGACAGAGTGGTAATGACTCTAGCCTAGTAAACTAGAGCTCCAAGCTAATGTGCTGGGAATAATGAACATGGTGGGATTGACACTCTAAGGTGAATACATTTTGATGCAAGAAGGATGATAGGTAAGGAGGATGAGCCTAGAGCCAATATTAGTACATCGAACTATGATATTGTAGCCATTGGTTAAGAGAAGTGCAGGACTGGCTGTTAGAAGTTCCTAGTTTAGATAGTTCAGGCATGATAGAGATGGATCTAAAAGGAGTAGAAGAGTTGTATTACTGATTAAGAAAATATCACAAGTTCATTAAGAGAGGACATCTTGTAGGGCTCATCCAGTGAGGCCCTGTGGTTAGAACTCAAGGATAGGAATATGATGGGGTTATACTATAGAACCTCAATAGCCAGTGGGAGGTAGAATAACAAATATATAAGCACATCATGGAAAGATGTAAAAACAAAAGGGTTGTTGTAGTGGGTGATTTTAACTTCTCCACTATTAGCTGGGACTCCCTTACTGCCAGGGGTTTAGATGAGTTAGAATTTGTTAGGTGGATCCAGGAGGATTTCTTGAAACAATATGTAGAAAGCCCAACTAGGGAAAGGGCCAGACCTTTTATTGGAAAATAAATCCGACCAGCTAATCAAAGTTTCATTAGGGACCATTTAGGGAACAGTGATCATAATTCTGTAAGTTTTTAAATAGTTATGGATAAGGATAAGTCTGATCGTTGGGTGAGTGTGCTAAATTTGGTGAAGGCTAAAAACAACAATATTAGACAGAAATTGGAGAAATTACATTGGGTGTGGCTGTTTGAGGGTGAATCCACAAGTTACATGTGGCAGTATTTTACAGGTCAGCATGTTCCTGTAAAGATGAAAGATAAGGATGGCAAGATTCAGGAACCCTAGATGACAAGAAATATTGAAAGTTCAGTCAAAAAACAGGAAGCACATGTATGGTTTAGGAAACTGAAATCAGGCAAGGCCCTTGTGGAACATCAAATAAGCACGAAAGAACTTAAATAAGGAATTAGGAGTGCTATAAGGAGTCATGAAATCTCTTTGGCGAGTAGGTTTAGGAGAATCCCACGGCCTTTTATATGTGTATGAGGAGCAAGAGGGAAGCTCAGGAAAGGGTTGGTCCAGTGGGTGAGTTCCTTAATGGTTACTTTGCATCAGTACTCTCTAAGGAGAAAGATACGGATTAGGGAGGGGTATGTTAATATTCTGGGACATAAAGATGTTAACAAGTGTGAAGTGTATCAGAGATAAAAGGTACTGCAGATGCTGGAGAATCCGAGATAACAAGGTGTGGGGCTGGATGAACACAGCAGGCCAAGCAGCATCATAGCAGCAGGAAAGCTTCCTGCTGTGTTCATCCAGCCCCACACCTTGTTAACAAGTGCGAAGTGTTAGGTGTCTTGAAAATCATTAAGGTTGATAAGCCCCCAGGGACTGACGGGATCTATCTCAGGATACTAAAGGAGGCAAGGGAGGAGATTGCTGGAGCCTTGACAGAGATCTTTGTATCCTCTTTAGCCACAAGTCCCAGAAAACTTGAGAACAATTTCATCTGCAAACTTCGTGAAATGCATTAATTCCTTTCACCTAATCGTTGATATAAATTGTAAAATGTTGAAGTCCCCACACATCCTGACAATCATAAAGAGACATGTTTATGCATACTCTGTTTTTTGCCAGCAAGCCAATCTTCTATACAGGCTTGAATGTTACCCTTTATACCACGAGTTCCTACTTTTCCCAACAGCCTTTAATGTGGCACTTTGCCATGTGTCTTCCGTAAATCCAAGTACAGTGCATCAACAGGCAGCTCTTTATTCAGACCAAATGGTGTTCCCACAGGGATCAGTGCTGGGACCACTTTTGTTTGTCATTTATATAAATGATTTAGATAAAAATATAGAAAGCATGGTTAGTAAGTTTGCGGATGACACCTAGATTGGTGGTTTAGTGGAGAGCGAAGTAGGTTATCTAAGATTACAAAGCGATCCTGATCATTGGGTCAATGCACTAAAGAGTGGCAGATGAAGTTTAATTTGGATAAATGTAGTATTGCATTTTGGTAAAACAAATGAAGACAAGACCTACAAAATTAGAGCCTTGGGTGGTTGTAAGAACAGAGAGACCTAGGGATTCAAGTACATAATTCTTTGAAATTTGAATCACAAAAAAAAAGGGTAGTTAGGAAGGCATTTAGTATGCTTGCCTTCCTGTTATAGGAAGGATATTATTAAGCTGGAGAAGGTTCAGAAGAGCTTTACCAGGATGTTGCTGGGAATGGAGGGTTTGCATTATAAGGAGAGGCTGGATAGGCGGAACTTTCTTTACTGGAGTGTAGGAGGTTGAGAGGTGACATTATAGAGGTTATAAAGTAATGAGAGGTATAGATAAGGTGAATGGCAGGTATCTTTTCTCTAGGGTAGGGGTAATAAGATGAGAGGCCATATTTATAAGGTGAGAGGAGAAAGGTTTAAAAAAGATATGAGGGGCAAGTTGTTTAAACAGAGAGAAGTTCGTATGTGGGATGAATTTCCAGAGGAAGTGGTGGATGCGGGTACAAACACAACATCTAAAAGACATTTAGATAAATACATGAATAAGAAATGTTTGGAGGGATACAGGGCAAGCACAGGCAGGTGGGACTGGTTCAGTTGGGAATTATTGTCAACATGGACTGGTTGGACTGAAGCGTCTGTTTCCATGCTATATGACTATATGACTCCATGACTCTATTTACAGTACAAGTTACTCTTCCAAGTTACTCTCTGGGGAGGTGCTGGCCTTGTGGTGTTAGCGCTGCACTACTACCCCAGAAACCCAGGTAATATTTTGGGAACCCGACACAACAGGTGGAACCTGCTGGCAGAATTTGAATTCAATAAAAATCTGAAATTAAGAATCTAATGATGACCATGAAGCCATTGCCGATTTTTGGAAAAACCTATCTGGTACATTAATACCCTTTAAGGAAGGAGACTGGCCTGGCATACATGTGAATCCAGACCCATAGCAATGTATGTGACTCTTAACTGCCCTCTGGGTAATTCAGGATGGACAATAAATGCTGGCCTAGTGAGCAATGCCCACATACCACTTCGTTGGTGATTGGGATTTCACCAAGTTCCTCCTTTCCACTTCCTGACTTACAATGGTTACTGGGACAACACAGTGTGGAGCTGGAGGAACATAGCAGGCCAGACAGCATCAGAGGAGCAGGAACGTTGACGTTTCAGGTCAGGATCCTTCTTCAGAAAATGTTCTTGCTATCTCTGAGCTATTACTGGGATGCTTTCTGAATCCTCCGTAGTGAAAACAGAAGCAAAGTATTTCTTCATTTCATCCACTATTCCCTTATCATTTTCTACTAGCTCCCCAATCTCTCTAGAGAATCACTTTACTTGCCCTGCCATTCATATGCCTGTTTTAAAAAAATTGCTGTCTGTTTTTATATTTCTTAATACAACAGTAACTGGCCCAGAAAGTCTGGAATTGCTTTTGATGTGCTGACAATATGCGTCACGCAGTGGTGAAATTACCTGGGAATTCATTGTCTTCCCTGGTGAATGGTCGTGGTGCTGTTGTTCTTGCTGTTGGTAATAATTAGTTTCACTTTTCCTGAAATGCCATTAAATAAATACAACCATCAGAGCCTTCAGCTCAAATTGACATTCTTGCTGTGCATATCAGCTTGGATCAATAGCAGCACTGTCAGCTCTGAGTCAAAAACTGGGTGTTCCAACTTCACTCGTCCAGATTGACTTTAGGAATGTAAGTAATGCAATGGAATGTGTGCACAAAGCAAGATGTCACAAACAACGACACAAAAACATTTTTACACTGCATATTGTTTGAGGGCTCAAGAAATCTGGAAGACTTTTTTCAGATAATGGCTGTGGGAACTTTTACATCTATCTGAGAGTACAAATAGGGCCATGGTTTCACATCTCATTCAACAAACGGCACCTCAGGCAAACCAAGACTCCTACAATATTGCTTAAGAATGTCAGACTAGTTTGATGCTCAGATCTCTAGGGTAGTGCTTCAATCCACAGCCTTCTGATTCAGAAGCAAGATCGCTGGCAATTGAGCCATGTTGGCCTCTTCTATGAAGCATTTTGGGATGCTTTTCAACAAAATTAGACAACAGCTAAGCCTAGAATGTTGGTGATTCCGTAGTCAGATAAAAAGACAGAGTCTGCACTTGGGAATGTAGGACGATATAGACCCTCAAGTCTGTTCCCCCATTCTACGTTACGGCTGATTATAATTTTATAAAGCTATTTGTGTCCTCAGGACGCCTGTTAATTGATAATCAATGAAATACTTTTGATATGTCATTGTTATAAAGTAGGTATAGGCAGATAGTTTAGTGAGCAGAGGTAAGTCAATCAGCAACACAGTGTGCCGTCTGGGATCTAAAGTTAAGGTCAAAGGTAGGAGTTTGGGTACTTGGCTGAAGACAAATGACAGGTGTCTGATCTTGCTTTATATACTGTTATGTCCAGATAGCAAAAAGAGAGAGGTCTTAAACTGACTTTAAAATGTCATATTATCTTCCTTGAAATATTTTTCTAAAATGAATGCCTGCTGATTTTAAAATGGCTGCTATTGAATACGGAATAAGCAGTTGACTACATTCAAATGTCCAGCAATTGCCAGGACAAAAGCAAACTCATCAACTCCTGGAATATAAACATATGAATTAGAAACGAGATCAGGCCATTGAGCCCCTTGAGCCTGCTGAGCCAGTTCATAAGATTGCGTTTGATCTCACTTTAACGTCAACATCACATTCTCACCAATAATGTGACACTCTTTGTAATATCCCTAGTGTTATTTGAACATTTTACCTGAGCCAACATAGAGGCCTGGCGGACCTGGTGTCTACCTCATAGGAGACAATCAAAATCCATTATGCTGCCAGTGTCTCCACAGTTTTCACTTTTGCTCATGGGATATGGGCATCACTGGCTAGGCCAGTATTTATTGCCTAGAGAGCAATTAAGAGTCAACTACTTTACCATATGTTGCAAAACACAATGGTTTCTGAGAAGAAAGCATCAAAACCACCTTTGTTGGATGAGCATTGCAGATCGACACCCAGTCACATGATTGAAATTGCTGGTTTGTTTGACAACACGGCGTTGCTTTTTGTTCACCAATCTGTTTCAAGCATCTGAAGAACAAGCAGGTCCAGGCTATAAGACTGCCTCTGATCTTAATGTATCTCCAATATTCAGATTACTGAAAAGAAACCTGTGATCTGCCTGTGAATTAAACCAAGTAAATCAGACAACTGAAAGAATCTCAACTTGAGCCTGACTTAGAGTTCTTAATTCTCACCAGCTAATTACATCTTTGATTTTAAGTCATTTTTAAATTTTTAATTTCTTTCTTTTCCTTTCACTTTTTTGTCATTGTTAAATGCATATGTGTGCGAATGCATGGCAAACAATGTTGAGGGATAGGTCAATAGAGGTGACCTGTGTCTATAAACAGCAGATATTTAAGGCAATATTTCAGACTACACAAAACAGATTAATTCCAACAAGAAAGATAATTTCCAAGGTGAGAACTCATTGTTCATGGTTAACTAGAAAACTTAAAGAGAAAGCACATAACAGTGTAAAGGTGGGTGGCAGTTCAGAAGTCTGGAACGAATTTCTTTTAAAAAAGTTTTAAAAATGACTAAAAGATTATAAAGAAAGAAAAAATTAGAGTACAAGAGAAAGCTAACTAGGTTAATACCAAATGGGCAGGTTGTCTTCTGAGAAAAGATTGGACAGGCTAGGTTTGTATCTGCTCGAGATTAGAAGAGTGAGGTGCAACTTGATTGAAACATCTAAAATCCTGAAATAAAATCCACGGGGTGGATGTGGAAAGGATGTTTCTACTTTTGGGGGAGTGTAACCTAAAGTCACTGTTTAAAATTAAGGTGTTTCCCATTGAAGGCAGAAATGGCAGATGAAGTGGAATGTTTGAATATTTTTTAAGGCAGAGATAAACAGATCCTTGATAAGCAAAGCTTAAAAAGTTACTAGGGATAGGCAGGAATGTGAAGCAGTCAGATCAGCCATGATCTTATTGAACAGCATAACAGGCTTGAGGGACCAAGTGGCCTGCTTTATTTTTTTCTAATTCATATGTCTGCATTTATGTTCATATGTTCAGAACTTCTGATTTGGTCCTTGCTCCTGATTTAGATGTGGTAATGTTTGATGAAAACATATTGGGGATACAGGCTGCCAAAATCACTGGCCACCTGGTTAAATAGTCTGAGGGGAAGCTGAACAGAAGAAAAATGATTATCCCATTTTTCACTCCTCATTGCAAATTTATTCATATCTAGGAAATAACCTGACACATTTACCTGTGAAATCTTCACGTCTTTCCAACAGCTCGTTGCTGCTGCTGTTGGGATTGGTATTGGTGTTACTGCTGTCATTCCCAGCTCTGAATTTCACTGCAATGAAATCAGAACACTTACTGTCATATTTGTTTCCATAATATTAATCAAACATTTAACAAAATCTCAAATATCAAAGTTGAAGTTTAAAGTGGTAGCAGATCAGGAAACTATTTGTCTACTGGGCCTAATTCAGCACTAGCTCTTTAACTACAACAAGCGACTAGTTCCTTTTTCACTAGAATTTAGAAAATGGAGCGGCATTTGAAAACTGGGTCCTCAACACTTGGAGGGATATACATGAAGTAAACATAGCAAAAATGTATTTCCATTCAACTGAGTCACAATTAGAGAGCATGGATTATGCCATCTCTCAAGAATAAAGGAAGAGGTTAAGAGAGTTGCTAAATGAAACTCCAGCGGAAATTGAAACAGGAATAGAGGCAAAACCCAGAAGTATTCCTGTAAGGGAAGTGGGTAAATATTTCAGAGAAGAATGCAGAAAATTATGAGTAAAGAGTAGAGGAGTAGAACTGAGAGCTTCTAACAAGTTTACATCAGTCCTTCCATTCCAGATCTCCTACTAATTTTACAGCATTACAAATTCACATGTAAACACTGCATCCAGACACTTTTATAGTCCTTTTATTTTCTACTTATTCTTCCTCATTCTTTTACAGGATTATTTCTTATCTTCTCTGGCATTTACCCTGGGATATGTCTTGATTTTAAGTCCACCAGAACTTTCTACCTTGGGCTGCTGAAACTCCCTTCATGTAAGATCCATTCTGTTCAATGCTGTGTTATTAGTCTGATATGAACAACACTTCAGACTTTAGAATTTTATATTCAGTGTGGTGAAAAGAGGAATCTGTGGAAGGTTAATAATTAAATATGCATAGTTATGAGGTCATGAAAGCAGACCTAGCTAAAGTGAACTGCAAGTCAGGTTAAGGGATAGGTCACTAGAGATGAGCTATCTCTATAAATGACAAATATTTAAGGTAATATTTCAGACAAATATTTCAGAGTACATGAGATAGACTCACTCCAACAAAGAAAATTTCCAATATCTATTACTCTGATACCTGATATATGGAAAGATGCCAACGATATGTTAATTCTACTAAACCCAAATTGAATGGAAATGTATTGCAACCAGTCCCTGAAAGGTTCTTGGCAAAAGAACTAGAAGTGATTTGAAGCGAAAGTCATTAGTGCAGAGAGTTGAGATCCAGAATGTGCTGTCTGAAAGGGCAATGGGAGCAGATTCAATAGTAACATTCAAAAGGGAGTTGAAAAATACTGAAAAATTAAAATTGCAGGCCCATGGGGAAAGAGCAGAGTGGAGAGTTTAGGATTCACTGTATTCACCTTTCATATCACCAACACAGGCACAGTGGGTTGAATGGCCCCTTTTTGTGCTGTATCATTCCAGTTATAATCCTGGATCAGACTGCCAGATTTATGTTACAATCTAGCTACAGTCTAGTAACTCTTTTTCTTAAAGTCGATATAGAATAAGATGAAGAGGTCTTACTAAGGAGAATAAAGCCATAGGCTTCCATGGTTTTGAACAACCAATACTAAACTTTATTAAGGAACATTAGAATAATAATAAAACTGCCTACAATGCATGCACATATTGTATTCTAGTACCGAGAATCAACGTTTTGTAAATATGGTTAACGCACAATTGTTAAACACTCAACAACGCCCATCAAATAACAAATATGGTCATCATAGAGGCCACATATTTCTGAGAAATTCTTTCCACATATTAATAACATGCTGTGTCATCAAATCTCATTAAACTTCATAACGGATTGCAATTCTTCACTTTTTTCTAATCTGTCATTGAAATTCCCCCTCAAGACCCATTCCCAATGGATTGTCAATAACTGACAATTTTAAATCAGTGCTCCCCTAGACTCTGAAAGCTGCTCGCCAGCACTTTTGCAATTTCAACTCCAGCATGTCATGGACAACTAGCTTAGGTTTTTCCTTGAGCTCTAATTTAAGGCTTTTCAGCAACCAAGCTCAGCTACAGTGAACTTTAAGTGGCACATGGCTTCTTCCGAGCCCTCCCATTTCTTGGGATTTTTCTAAAGCTTTGACCCAAATATTTATCTGCACAATAACTCCTAGGACTTCGGTCTAAGTTCTAAAAGCACAGTGATATCCAATTGCTGCTGATTTCCCATTTAATGCCTGACATGCAACATGCCTTCCCAGCTGTATAGCTAAAAATAACACTGTCTAACATTGATTTTACTTCAAGAACAAAAACAGAAGTTGCTGGAAAAGCTCAGCAGGTCTGGTAGTATCTGTGAAGAAAAATATCAGAGTAAACATTTCAGGTCCGGTGACCCTTCCTCAGAACCAGACCCAAAACGTTAACCTTGATTTTTTTCTTCACAGATGCTGCCAGACGTGCTGAACTTTTCCAGCAACTTCTGTTTTTCTTCCTGATTTGCAGCGTCCACAGTTCTTTCGGTTTTTATTTAGCGTTTCCCTCTATTCCATGCCTATTCATATATCTGTCAAGATGCCTCTTAGATGTTGCGTTTGTATCTTCCTCCACAACCTCCTCTGGCAACACATTCCAAATACTTACCAACCTCTGTGCAAAAAACTTGCCTCTTACATCTCCATTAAGCTTTTCCCCTTTTTACCTTAAACCTATGTCCCCTAGTAATTGATATCATTACCCTGGGAAAAAGACTCAGACTATCCATGCTATCCATGCCTCTGTAATTTTGTAAACTTTGATCAGATTGCTCCTCAGCCTTCAATGTTCTGGTGAAAACATACCCAGTTTATTCAATCTCTCCTCATAGCTAATATCCTCCAAACCAGGCAACAGTCTGGTAAACTGTTTCTGTATCCTCTCTAAAGCCTCCACATCATTCTAGTACTGTGATAACCAAAACTGAACACAACATTCAAAATGTGACCGAACTAAAGTTCTTTACAGCTGCAACATGGCTGGCCAATTTTTACACTCTATGCCCCAACCAATGAAGGCTAGCATGACATTTGCTTTCTTGACAACCTTAGCCACTTGTGTTACCACTTGCAAGGAACTGTGGAGCTGTACACCTAGATCCCTCTGCATTTTGATACTACTAAGTGTTCTGCCATTTACTGTATACTTCCCTCCTGCAATTGATCTTCTAAAATGCAACATCTCACATTCGTCTGGATTTAACTCTATCTCCAACTTCTCTGCCCAAGTCTCTAGCCTATCTCTATCCTGTAGTATCCTCTGGCAATCCTCCTCACCATCCACGGCTCCTTCAATCTTTGTGTCATCTGCAAACTTATTCATCAGACCAATTACATTCTCCTCCAAATCATTTATGTATCTTACAAACAACAGGGTTCCCAGCACTGATCCCTGTGGAACACTACTAGTCACATATCTCTCGTCAGAAAAACACCCTTCCACTGCTATTCTCTGCCTTCTATGAGTCAGTCAGGTCTGTATCCATCTTACCAGCTCACCATGGATCTCATGTGATTTCAGCTTTTGTATTGGCCTGCCACGAGGGACTTTGTCAAAAGCCTTGCAAAAATCCGTGTAGACAACATCTACCACCATGCCCTCTTCAACCATTTTTGTCAATTCCTCGAAAAGCTCAATCAAGTTTGTGAGATATGACCTTCCCCACACAAAACTTTGTTACCTGTCCCTAATAAGTCCATGGTTTTATAAATGTGAGTAAATCCTATCCCCAAGAATCTTCTCCAATAATTTCCCTACCACTGAAATAAGGCTCACCAGCTTGTAATTTCCTGGATTATACCTATTGCTCTTCTTAAACAAAGGAACAAAGTTGGCTATTCTCCAGTCATCTGGCACCTCTCCTTTGACTAAAGAGGATAAAAAGGTTTCGTACAAGGGCCCTGCAATTTCCTTACCTGCCTCCCTCAGCATTCTGGGATAGATCCCATCAGGTCGTAGGTATTATCTACCTTAATAATTTTCAAAACACCCAACATTACTTCCTTTTCCATATTGACATGCCCTAGAATATCAATATACCCCTCCTCAGACTCACCATCCATCAAGTCCTTCTCCTTTGTGAATACCAATACAAATTATTCATTGAGGGCCTCATCCACTTCCTCCAGCTCCATTCGTACTTTCCCTCCTTTTTCCTTGAGTGGACCTACCCTTTCCCAAGCTACGCTCTTGCTCCTTATATGTGTATGAAGTACCTTGGGATTTTCCTTAACCCTGCTTGCCAGAGATATTTCATGGCTCCTTTTAACCCTCCTAAAATTCCTCATTTGAGTTCATTCCTGCTTTACTTGTATTCTTCAAGGGCTCTGTCTTGCTTCTGTTTCCTAAACCTTACGTATGCCTCCTTTTTCTTTTTAACTAAACTCTCAATATCTCTGTCATCCAAGAGTCCAGATTCTTGCCATACTTTTCCTTCAATTTCACAGGAACATGCTGGTCCCGAACTCTAATCAACTGGCCTTGAATAGATTCACAAATGCCAGATGTGGATTTACCCTCAAACAGCTATCTCCAATCTGAAATAACTCCATAGGGTCCGGTATCCCTTCATCAATTGGCCTTTTATTTACACATGAACAGTCCTTGACTCTAGTACTGCCTCTTCAGGGCCGGTTCTCAGAGTGTCAGAATCTCTAACACTCCTCTTTTGATCTGTCAGCCAGGGTTCCCTGATTGGACCAGTTCAACAACCCCAATCAGGGAACTCACATTCTATGAGGTCCAGCCGGCTGACCTCATTATAATCAGTACAGAATATACATTCTCCAGTTCCTGCCTATTATTGTGGTAGTTAACCTTTACCTAGTTTAGAGTCTTCACCGAGGACTGCTCTTCTCTTTATCCATAAGTAACTTGGAACTGACAGAATTATGGCCACTATTCACGAAATGCTCCACCACTGAAACTTAGATCAACTCACTGGGCTCATTCCCAAATATCAGGTCTCATATGGCCCCTTCCCCAGTTGGACTATTTACATATTATTTCAAAAAACCATCCTGGACACAGGATTCCGTCCATCCAAACCCTGGCACTAAACAAGTCTTAGTTGATATAGAGGAAGTTAAAATCACCCACCATAACAGCCCTATTGTATTTACAATTTTCCATAATGGGTCCCATGTCTCTATTCCTCTATCTGCTGCTGGCCGGTAGGAGGCCTATAGTACAACCCCATTAAAGCAGCAAGAGGGTAACTAGAGAAAGGGTTGGCTTACTCAAGGAGGGAAGTTATGCGAGGAGTCAGAGAAAATGAGTGAGATCCTTAACGAGTACTTTGCGTCGGTATTCACTGAGGAGAGGGACATGACGGATGTTGAGATTAGGGATAGACGTTTGATTACTCTAGGTCAAGTCAGCATAAGGAGAGGGGGGAGTGCTGCGTATTCTAAAAGGCATTAGGGTGGACAAGTCCCCAGGTCCGGATGGGATCTATCCCAGGTTACTGAGGGAAGCGAGAGAGGAAATAGCCGGGGCCTTAACAGATATCTTTGCAGCATCCTTGAACACGGGTGAGGTCCCTGAGGACTGGAGAATTGCTAATGTTGTCCCCTTGTTTAAGAAGGGTAGCAGGGATAATCCAGGTAATTATCGACCGGTGAGCCTGACGTCAGTGGTGGGGAAGCTGCTGGAGAAGACACTGAGGGATAGGATCTATTCCCATTTGGAAGAAAATGGGCTTATTAGTGATAGACAGCATGGTTTTGTACAGGGAATGTCATGTCTTACCAACTTGATAGAATTCTTTGAGTAAGTGACAAAGTGGATAGATGAGGGAAGGGCTGTAGATGTCATATACATGGGCTTCAGTAAGACTTTTGATAAGGTTCCCCATGGTAGGCTGATGGAGAAAGTGAAGTCGCATGGGGTCCAGGGTGTACTAGCTATATGGATAGAGAACTGGCTGGGCAAAAGGAGACAGAGATTTGTAGTGGAAGGGAGTTTCTCAAAATGGAGAACTGTGACCATTGGTGTTCCACAGGGATCTGTGGTGGGACCACTGTTGTTTGTGATATACATAAATGATCTGGAGGAAGGTATAGATGGTCTGATTAGCAAGTTTGCAGATGACACTAAGATTGGTGGAGTAGCAGATAGTGAAGGGGACTGTCGGAGAATGCAGCAGAATATAGATAGATTGGAGAGTTGGGTGGAGAAATAGCAGATGGAGTTCAATCCAGGCAAATGCGAGGTGATGCATTTTGGAAGAATCAATTCAAGAGCGAACTATACAGTAAATGGAAAAGCCCTGGGGAAAATTGATGCACGGAGAGATTTGGGTGTTCAGGTCCATTGTATCCTGAAGGTGGCAATGCAGGTCGATAGAGTGGTCAAGAATGCATACGGCATGCTTTCATTCATCTGACGGGGTATTGAGTACAAGAGTTGGCAGGTCATGTTACAGTTGTATAGGACTTTGGTTCGACCACATTTGGAATACTGTGCACAGTCTGGTCGCCACATTACCAAAAGGATGTGGATGCTTTGGAGAGGGTGCAGAGGAGGTTCACCAGGATGTTGCCCGGTATGGAGGGCGCTAGCTATGAAGAGAGGTTGAGTAGATTAGGATTATTTTCATTAGAAAGACGGAGGTTGAGTGGGGATCTGATTGAGGTCTACAAAATCATGAGAGGGATAGACAGGGTGGATAGCAAGAAGCTTTTTCCCAGAGTGGGGGACTCAATTACTATGGGTCACGATTTCAAGGTGAGAGGGGAAAAGTTTAAGGGAGATATGTGTGGAAAGTTCTTTACACAGCGAGTGGTGGGTGCCTGGAAAGCGTTGCCAGAGGAGGTGGTAGAGGCGGGAACGATAGCGTCATTTAAGATGTATCTAGACAGATACATGAATGGGCAGGGAGCAGAGGGATACAGATCCTTGGAAAATAGGTGACAGATTTAGATAGAGAATCTGGATCGGGGCAGGCTTGGAGGGCCGAAGGGCCTGTTTCTGTGCTGTAATTTTCTTTATACTTTGTTCTAAAGTGATTCTACCTTTTCTATTCCTGAGCTCTACCTGTACTGGCCTCACTGGATGAGGTTTCTCAGGTGTCTTCCCTCAATACAGCTGTGATGTTCTACCTCATTAGTAACACAATGCCCCACCTCCTTTACACTCCTCCCTATCTCGCCAAAAACATCTAAATCCCAGAATGTTAAGTTGCAAGCCTTATCCTTCTCTCAACCTCAAGTCTCTGAAATAGCTACAACGTTACAGTTATACGTATTAATCCAAGCTCTAAATTCATCCGTCTTACCTGTCATACTCCTTGCATTGAAAATAATACATCTCAGACTGACAGTCCTGCTGTGTTCAGTAACCTCTCCCTGTCTGTTCTTCTTAGCTTCACTGGCCTTAGTCTCTGACCACTCCTCAGTCATTTTAGATGCTGACCTACTGCTCTGGTTCTCCCCAGTGCCACACTAGTTTAAACTCTCCTGAGTGGCACTGGCAAAACTCCCTGCCAGGATATTGGTGTCCCTCCAGTTTAAATGCAACCCATTCTTCTTGTATAGGTCCTACCTGCCCCAGAAGACAATGATCCACATACCTGAAGCCCTCCCTCCTACACCATCTCTTTAGCCACATATTTGACTGTACTATCTTCCTATTTCTAGCCTCATTGGCACATGGTACAGGAAGGAATCCCAAGATTACAGCACTAGAGGACTGCTTTTCAAATTTCTACCTAACTCCCTGAACTCCTTCTGCAGGATCTCATCTTTCTTCCCACCTATGTTGTTCATACCAATACAGACTTCAAACTCTGGCTGTTCACCTTCCCCCTTCAGAATATCCTGTGCCTGCTCGGAGATGTTTTTGAAACCTGGCACCAGGGAGTTGACACATCATGATTTAGAACACATCATGATTCTAAAGAAGGGTCCTGACATGAAACGTCAACTTTCCTGCTCCTCTGATGCTGCCTGGCCTGCTGTGTTCCTCTAGCTCCACACTGTATTATCTCTGACTCCAGCATCTGCAGTTCTTGCTATCTCTGAATGATTTAGAATACCTAATGTTTCCTCCCTCTGATAATGCTTCAAGCTTGAACACTGAGTTTCAGATGTCGAGCCCTTTAACATTCTATGTGTCATTAGAACACTTTAATGACATTCCCCTTTTGTCAGTGTCTGTTAATTTTTTGGGACATTCAGAAAGTAATTTCTTGGTAGAGTCCATCTAGTAACTGACCTGGGCCAGAAAAGATTGTTCAATCCAAGAATTCAATCCACCCAGAAAACTTACAGAATTCTCTCCAAATGGGATCTCTGCTTATTTATTTCCCAAGGGAGATAGTATCAAGCTACTTCTGAGTCCCCAAAAATGATCAAGGAAAATGACAGATCAGCCATTCATTCTCACTCAGGATTTTTCAGAAGTTTTTTTTAATAGTCAAGACAATTCAAAACCTAAAACAGAAATTGCTGGAAAAGCTCAGCTGGTCTGGTAGCATCTGTGGAGAGAAATCAGAGTTAACATTTCAGGTCCAGTGACCTTTCCAGCAATTTCTGTTTTTGTTTCTGATTTCAAGCATCCACATTCTTTCAGTTTTTATTTTGAGTTCAGAACCTGTTGAGTATAATCATTAATTAATATGCAAGAGAAATAGAACTGATTTATACACACCCAAAGAGGCAGGTTCAAAAGAATATATTTCTTGTAGTTCTGGAGACAGGATTGTGCAGACTCCATTCAAATTTTCACTGTTCTTACTAAGCCTTTTCTGATGTTGGCGACACAGCTGTAATTATTATAGCTGTTAGTTCTCAGTCATTTTTTCAAAAGTCACAGTAAAATCCACATTATATTGGTGTATCATAAGTGGGGCCTTTACTGTTCCAATAGTGGGATAAATCTCTCAGCTAACCATTAGAATGAGGCTGAGGAAGAGTAACAGAAAGCATAAATTCAACATAATAGGTAATTAAAGTACAGTAAAAGGCAATTTAGACTACAGTGCTTGTGTCAATTCTGTTGAACTCTAACTAATTCCAGTCCCCTGCCAATGTGGGAGAGAGAGGATGGCAGTCAGTGGCAAGATGGCAGCATGGAGGCATGGGGATTGAGAGATTAACTCAAGTGTGGTAAAGAGATTGTGCCTGGTGACAAAAGGCCAGTGTGGAGCAACTGCAAGCCCGTAGCTAAAGAAGAACTGTGATTTGGAACTTAACCTTGCTTCTTTATGACAGGATTCTTGGCAGTGTGGAGGAACAGAGGGATCTTGGGGTCCACATCCATAGATCCCTCAAAGTTGCTACCCAAGTTGATAGGGTTGTATAAAAGACGCATGGTGTGTTGTCTTTCATGGCAGGGGAATTGAGTTTAAGAGCCATGAGGTTATGCTGAAGCTCTATAAAACCCTGGTTAGACCACACTTTGAATATTGTGTTTAGTTCTGGTTGCCTCATAATAGGAAGGATGTGGAAGCTTTAGAGAGGGTGCAGAGGAGATTTACCAAGATGCTGCCTGGACTGGAGGGCAGGTCTTATGAGGAAAGGTTGAGGGAGTTAGGGCTTTTTTCATTGGAGCAAAGAAGGATGAGAGGTGACTTGATAGAGGTTTACAAGATGATGAGAGGCATAGGTAGAGTGGATAGTCAGAGACTTTTTCCCAGGGCAAAAATGTCTATTACAAGGGGGCACAATTTTAAGGTGATTGGAGGAAGGTATAGGGGAGATGTCAGAGGTAGGTCCTTCACACAGAGAGTGGTGGGTGTGCAGAATACGCTTCCAGCAGTCTTAATGGAGTCAGATACATTAGAGACATTTAAGCGACTCTTGGATAGGCTCATGGAGGATAGTAAAATGTAGGGTATGCAGGGTAGATTGATCTTAGTAGGATAATAGGTCGGCCAAAGGGCCTGTACTGTGCTGGACCGTTCTATGTTCTTATTTATTACTTTATACTGACAAGAACTGTAAAATTGAACATTTAATTTATTTCTTTACTTCCCTACTCTTTACCTATGATTTGTACCTAGGTACCTTGTGCTTAAATGGCACTGTGTGGTGGTGACATCATAAACTTTTCGCTATCCTCCTGTATCACTGCACTTGAGTACACATGACAATAAAACCTACTTCTAGTTCTAATCCCAATTTGCCTGTAACCCTGTATATTTTGTCCCTTCAGTATAAGGAATTACATGGAAGTTAAAGCACAGAAACAGGAAATTCATTCAAGCCACAGAAACAAAAACAAAAATTGCTGGAAAAACCTAGCAGGCCTGGCGACATCTGTGGAGTGAAATCAGAATTGATGTTTTGGGTCCAGTGACCCATCTTCGGGACTTCTGATTTCCAGCATCTGGAGTTCTTTCAGTTTTTTAATTCAAGCTAGACTACATCTAATGCTTTGTGTATTTGTAGTCCTGAATCCCTTTGTTCCTTGAATTTTATCAGTCTCTTGGTGATGGGCTGTAGGGAGTGAATACTGGCAAACCAACATTTATCTGCCATCATATCATTGGTAATTAAGTAAAAGCTAGCAGATAGACCACACAGAGAGAGTCCAACTAAGCCATTTTTTAAAATAATTCATTCATGGGATGTGGCTGTGATTGGCTCAGTCAGCATTTATTGCCCATCCTTAGTTTCCCTTAAGAAGGTGGTGGTGAACTGCCTTCTTGATCTGCTGCGATCTATTTAGTGCAGGTAGACCCAAAATACTGTCAGGGACGAAGCTCTTGGATTATGACACTGCGATACTGAAGGAACGACAATATATTTTCAAGTCAAGATGGTGGCTGGCTTGGAGGTCAATTTGCAAATGCTTCCATGTATTTATGAGCCTTTTCCTTCTGGACAGTGGTGGTTGTGGGTTTGGAAAGTGCTGACTAAGGAGCCTTGGTGAATTTCTGTAGTGCATCTTGTAGATCGTACACAACTGCTGCTACGTAATGTCAGTGGTGGAGGGACTGAATGCTGTGTCTGTGGTGTCAGATAAGCAGGATGCTTCACCCTGAATGGTGTCCACCTTCTTGAGTATTGCTAAAGCTGCAAACATCCAAGCTAATGAGGAGGTGAGTTACTCACTACAGGATTCCAAATATCTGACCATTTCTTACAGCCCCAGTACAGGCCACATTTAGAGTATTGCAATCAGTTCTGGTCAGCACATTACAGGAAGGAGTTGGAGGCTTTGGAGAGGGTGCAGAAGAGGTTTACCAGGATGCTGCCTGGATGAGAGGGTATGAGCTATAAGGAGAGGCTAGAAAAACCTGGGTTGTTTTCTCTCGAGCGGCGCAGGCTAAGAGGAAACTTGATAGAAGTCAATAAAATTATGAGATGCATAGATAGGGTTGATGGTCAGAATCTTTTTCGTAGAGTTGAAATGTCTAATACTCAGGGGCATGCATTTAGTGTGACAGGGGGAAGTTCAAAGAAGCTATAAGGGGCAAGTATTTTTACACAGAGAGTCTGGAATGTACTGCCAGGGATGATGGTGGTGGCAGATACAATAGGGGCATTTAAGGGACTTTTAGATAAGCACATGAATATGCAAGGAAAGGAGGAATATGGGCCAAGGGCAGGCAGAAGGGATTAGTTTCATTTGGTGTCAAGTTCAGCACAACATCGTGGGCTGAAGGGCCCATTCCTGTATTGTATTGTTCTATGTTCTATACCCTAATTAATAGTTATATAAAAACCATTCTGAGGAAGGGTCACTGGACCCAAAACATTAACTCTGATTTCTCTTCACAGTTGCTGTGAGACCTGCTGAGCATTTCCAGTAATTTCAGTTTTTGTATTTAATGGCTAGTCCAGTTCAGTTTCTGGTCAGTGATAACCCCCAGGATATTGATCATATTGCATTGAGTGGCTGGCAACTCTTAATGGGAAATCTCCACATATTAATTGATCACAACAGGAGAAATGTTTCTCTGGGTCTCCTGCCAGCCTAAACAGGGGCACCACCTCTTTGTGGCCCCAGCATTGCATCTTCAGCCCCTGGGTTAGAATTCAATCCTTACCTTCGAAAGGAGAGTGACTCCTAATCTAACAAACCAATAGATAATACCTCACACTTAACCTGTGCTGAAGTTCTTCTATTCATTACATCCCATTCTTCAATGAATCTATTAATATGTTGTAGTCCTTTTCAGTACTGACCGTACACACCTACCCAAACATCCTGCACAATTACCACCAACCAATTTGATATGCTTGGTAAATTGTAACTTCTGCAAGGAAGGGTCTTCTTGTACTTTGTCCCAGCAATAGTGATGTAGCTGTGTTACAGTTCCAACTCAGGATGGTAAGTGGCTTGCAAGTGCTTGTGTCCTCATGTATCTACAGCCCTTGTTCTCCAAGATGGTAGAATTCATAGGTTTGGAAGGAGTCTCGGTGAGTTGCTGCAGTGCATCTTGTAGATGGTATACATTGCTACTACTGAGCATCAGTGGTGGAGAGAGTTGATGTCACGCCAGTCAAGCAGGCTGCATGTCCTGGATGGTGTCAATCTTAAGTACTGTTGGAGCTGCACTCATCCAGACAAGTGGGGAGTATTCCATCACACTCCTGACATATGCCTTGTAAATGCTGACAGGAAATGAGGAGACAGGAGGTGAGTCTCTTGCTGTAGAATTTGTGACCACTTACCCCTGGATGTTGATTGTAGATGATTCAATGATAGTAATGTCTGAAACCCCTACTTTTCTTGATTTCCTCCCTCCCTTTCAATTCCTGATTTATAACTGTTTATAGTATGCTACTCATACCCTCTCTAGTGAAGACTGACACAAAATATCTGTTCAATTTGCTTGCCACCTCTTTATCTTCCATTACTAAATTCCTAGACTCATACAAAGTAAATAAGAAGGCTCAATAGGGTGGATTTCTGGAGGACCTTTCCTCATGTGGTGGAGAATAGAATGTGGCATCAAAATTTAAGAATAAATGGTTTCCATTTTATGATAGCAATGAGATTTTTTCAGAGCGTGTGGAATTCTCTTCTCCAGGACACAATGGAACCTTTTTCAAAGCAGAGTTGGATAGATTTTTGATGGAAAAGTTGGTCAAGAACTATGCGGTGAGGGAGTAAGGCAATGTCAAGAAGTGGCAAGGGGAGCTTAGGAAAGTGGAATTCAAACCATAATTATATCAGCCTTGATATTACTCAGTGGCAGGCATGGCTTGAAGAGACAAATGACTTTCTCCTGTCCGTAAATCCTATATTCCTATGTTTTATTTCCATCCTGCCTTTCCTTTTTTTCATTTATGTGCCTGCAGAATATTTTACTTCTTTTGTCTTTTTTTTAAACTTTTCTAATCTCTTTGCATTCTCTCCTGTCATGCTTATTTCCGCTGCCTCAGCGAACAGCTCTTCTTTACCCTCAATTTTTTACCATAATTCTTTATTCACAGTCTCCTCATTCTTCTTATCAAATGAATTAAATCACCCTATTCTGCATTGAATTTCATCTCCACATGTCTGCCCTGCATAATTGACCTGCATCCTACTTCTTTCCTCCTATGGCCTCATTGCTCACTACTTCTTAGAATTTCATATCACCTCTAAGGTTTAAAATCATCCACTGCATACCCAAGTCCTGACCATTAACAAATAATGTAAAAGGGAAGTGTCCTCATACCAAGCTCTGATGAGCACCACTGTATACATTCTCCAGTCTAAAAAAGCAACAATTCACCACCACATCCTACTTTCTGTTCTCAGCCAAATTTGTATCCTTGCTACAACAATCCCATTAAGCTCTTTGCTTTTATTTCAATTAACAAGTATATTATTGCTATACTTCATAATTTACCAAGAATTGTGAAGGCGAAAAGCTGATAGCCATGGTGAAGCCAGGCCTGATACGAGATTTCTCAGTTTCTGGAAAAGACAAATCAAGAGATTATCACTTTACATAATGAATATGCATAAAAAAGATGAACATTATTTTATCTGCTCCAAAGCTGTCCACAGTTCCTTCCATTGTTCATGATTGACCCTACAATGTGGAAAATTGCCCAGTTGAGTGTTGTCACGAAATGCAGCATAAACTGAGCAGTAAGTAGCAATCACCTGAAGCCTAAATAGGGCCTTAATAGATGGTCATTACTATTGAAGCTTAACAAGTGTGTCATCACAGCTCACCTCAGCTCTATTTAAGGGAGGGCTCGTTGAAAGCACATGAGCAGTAAGCAGTGCACAGTCAGGAAGGAGTGATCATATCTGCAATGAGGCACAGCCTGAGTGATGACTTAGTTCAGGAAATTTGGCAGCAGTGTAGGAATTCAGTGCAGAGGACAACAAATGCTTAGTATTTAGCTGAACCTCTTCAACCAAGAGCAAGGTTTACCAAGGCTGCTTTCTTTCCTCTCTACATTATTGATATCTCTGTCCTGACTTTCAGTTTCTTCTGACAAACCTCAGTGACTTCACCCTTTTCAGTTTAATCTTCTACTGATCTTCCACTGGGCTCCCAATTCTATTCCAGAGGACCTCCCATCATGCCTCATAACAGCCATCCATCTACTTTTCCAATGCTGTCTATCATGACCTCCCCTCCCCAAATATTACCATTAACACAAGCTCTAATAGTTACCCTTCTCCTCATTTATTTTCAAATCTCTCCCAACGTTGCCAGCTTTTATCTTCACCTGCATTCCTACAGGAAACCTGAGATCCTGTAAAACAATATTTCTATTCAATCTGTAATCCAACACTGGTAATTGCTTGTTCTTCGAATGTAATCCCTGCTCTTAAACCATAAGACTATAAGAAATAGAAACAGTAGTAGGCCATTCAACCCCTCCAGCATACTCTACCATTAAAAGGATCAAGGCTGATCCAACATTCCTCATGTCAACTTTTCTGCCCTTTTCCCATAACCCTTGATTTCCCAAATGATCAACAATCTATCCATCACAGCCTTAGATTTACACAAGCACCCTCCTCCCACAGCTCTCTGAGGCAAGGAGTTCCAAAGACTCAAAACCCTCATTGTCTTACATTGACACTCCTTTATTCTGAGATGATGCCTCTAGTCCGAGACTGTCCAATGTAGGGAAGCATTCTCTCAGCATTTATCCTGTTAAGAACCCTATATGTTTCAATGAGGTTCCCTCTCATTTTTCTAAACTCCAGTGAGCAGAGGAGCAACCCGTTTAGCCTTTAGTCGTAAGACAATTCCACCCCCCTCCCATACCAGGGATCATTATGGTGTACCTTCTCTGAAATACCTTCAAGAAACAATATCTTTCCTTCAATAAAGGGACCAAAATTGCTCACAGTACTCCACATATGGTCTCACCAGTACCTTGTACAGTTGCAGTAAGAGTTCCCTTCTCTTATACTCCAAAACCCTTGAAATAAGCACCAGCATTCCACGAGCCTTCATGCTGACCTGCTGCACCTGTGAGCTCGCTTTCTGTGTTACATGCACAAGTATCTCCCACTGCCTTTGTGTTGTAGCATTCTGCAGGTTTCTTCCATTTAAATAATATTCTGTTCTTTTGTTCTGCATTCCAAAATAAACAAGTTTACATTTTCCCACATTATACTCCATTTGCCAACTTTTGTCCACTGACTTAACTGATCAATATCTCTTGGTAAACTGTTTGTTTCCATCTCAACTTGCCTTTCCACCTATTTTTGTTTCATCTGTAAATTTGGCTACAGTACATCCACTTCCTTCCTCCAAGTCATTAACATATATCGTAAACAGTTACGGCCCCAGCACTGATCCCTGCAGAACACACTCGCCATGGGTCGCCAACTTGAGAAAGAATTCCTTATCCCCACTCACTGTTTCCTGCCCATGATCCAATTCTCTATCTAGTATACTACCTCCAACACTGTGAGCTCTTTCCTTATGACTTAACCTTTTGTGAACTGCCTTGTCAAATGCCTTCTGGAACTCTAAATACAACAAATCTACTAGTTCCCCTCTATCTACATTTCCTCAAAAAACTCTAATAAATTAGTCAGATACAAAGTTTCTTTCTTGAAGCCATGCTGACTCTTTGATTATGTTATGATTTTCCAAATGTTCTGGAATTACTTTGTTAATAATTGATTTCAATCCTTTTCCAACAATAGATGTTAGACTAATCAACGTACAGTTATATAATTTTTGCCTTCATCCTTTTTTGAAAATGGGTGTGACATTGGCAGTTTTCCAGTCTCTGGTACTTCTCCAGAATGCGAGGATTTTTGGAAAATTACAGGCAATACATCCAGTGTCTCTATAGCTACCTCTTTCAGGATCCTAGGATGTAAGCCATCAGGGTCTTGGGACTTATCTGTTATTAGCCCCATTAATTGCCTAACACTACTTCTCTGGTGATTGTGTGGGTATTAATTCCTCCTTTATATTCTTTAGCATTAATGGAATGTTCATGTACTTCCCAAAAATAGACTGATGCCAAATACCTGGTTAAATCCGAGATAAAAGGTACTGCAGATGCTGGAGAATCCGAGGTAACAAGCATGGGGCTGGATGAACACAGCAGGTCAAGCAGCATCATAGGAGCAGGAAAACTTGACGTTTCGGGCCTAAACCCTTCATCAGAAACCCTTCATTTTCTGATGAAGGGTTTAGGCCCGAAACGTCAAGTTTTCCTGCTCCTATGATGCTGCTTGACCTGCTGTGTTCATCCAGCCCCATGCTTGTTACCTGGTTAAATCCATTGTCATTTCCTGGATCCCTCATATAGTGTCCCCAGGTTCATTTTCTAAGGGGCCTATGTTCACTATGACCTCTCCCTTCCTTTTTGTGTGGTTAATGAATTTCTTATTGTCAGTTTTTATCTTCCTCACCAGTTTGCTCTCATTGTTTATTTTATCTCTCTTTATTATCTTTTTTGTCCTCCTTTGCTACATTTTGAATTTATCACAGTGTTTGGGACTATCACTGACTTCTGCCTCCTTTTATGCTTAATCTTTCTACTTAATACTGTTATTAACTTCGTTAGTTAGCCATCATTTGTTTATCCATCTTTCATCTTTACTGGGATGTATTTTTGCTGAGAGTCGTGAATTACCTCTTTAAATGTTTGCCACTGCATGCTGTCATTCCTGCTAATCTACCCATCCAGTTCACTTTAGCTAACTGCTTTCTCATTTCATTGTAATTCCCTATATTTAAATTAAACCTAGTTGTTTCTGACCCAAATTTCTCACTCCCAAACTGAATATTAAATTCTATCATGTTATGGTCACTACTTCCTGGGAGATTTCTCACTCTAAGGTTATTCATTAAATCTGCCTCATTACCCATTACCAGATCCTAGACAGCCTGCTCCCTGGTTGGTTTCAAAACATATTGCTCATATGACATGACCTATTCCCTCTGGAACACCCTGCCCAGTGTCCTTTGCCTTGTATCTCTTCCCCAGCTATCAAAAACCTTCCATTAACAATGTTTTTAGTTTCCTATGCTAGCCTTTATATTTTCCTATTATGTCTACATTTTCAGAATTATCATTTTCTTCTTGGTTACCAGTATTCTGAAGAATTTTCTAGTCCATGACAAGCATTATGTAAATTGTTGGACTTCTTGAGTCTCACACAGGTTTTGTAGCATTAAAAATCTTTTAAAATTATTCAGAAAGTTCTAAACACATAATTTAATAAGAGTAAACTGTGAATGTGTTCTGATAGGGATTACCTGTGAGTTTGATAGCTTCACATAATTTTCTTTTTAGATGGCATTTCTCTATTCTCCCGTAATGTCTGTTGTCAGTGGTATATAGAGGAGAGCTTACTAATATCCTGATTAAAAAAAACACAAGTATATAAATAAGATGTCAAGTTTCAGCATGTTCTAATTAAACTAATTCAGAATTATTCCTTCATATTGTGTCAGTAGTTGATTTTAACCTAGCTGACCGGTGCTAATCTTTACATTCTGTACCTTGGTGTTCCAATCTACATCAGAAATCATTGTATAAATTGCCTTCTTCAAAGATCAATTCTCTTGTCTGAAAGGTGACACTGCAAATTATTGATATAATAAGGGGAGGCTATAAAAATTAGATAGAGAGACTGCAAGACACCACAGTCTGTGAGGAGCAACTATGTGTTACCAATGTCTATTGCACTCTTATGATATACTCCAGAAGACAGGAGAAACATCTTCAAAGTTCTTAGGTCGTAAAGAAGTTCAAATCTTTCAAAAAGCATTAGTCAAAGTATGACATTACGGACTGGTTAGCAGAAATAAAGCCTTTGGCATGAAAAAGAGCAGATACATTGTCTATGGGACAACAGACAGGAAGGAGTAGTGAATATAAAATAAAGTGGAAAACATCGGCAGAATATTCCCTCCCTTGTAGCAAGAACAAAGCCAAGTGAGTTGAGTAAACAGGGTGAGTATGAAAAAAGTCACGTTTTCAATGTCAAGCGAATCCTGCACGATTTTCCCCTCAATCCTTAAAGCTGGTTTCAGAGTCTCACCCTTTAGTGATGAATAGTTACATACTTATTCTCATTGCATTTCCAATTCTTCTTTCTTTTAGTAACAAAAAAAACCATAAAATTTAATAGTTAAAGCAGAGCGGGTACTTAGCAGTTGCAGCTAAGTGGAAACCATACGACTGTTTCTTCTGCTCAATGTCCCTGCATCTACCATGGCCATTATCCTTCTTGACCCTTCATCACGCAAGTCAGCATCAACAAACCACCAGCCTCACTAATTATTATGCCTGCTCTTAGACAAACTCAGCCACTGCTTCTGACCTTCAACACTCTAATTTGGAGCTGTGTGACACCTACAATTTGCAGACTTCTGTAAGACATCACCTACAAAAGGACAGTCATGCATCTCAGATAACAAGGTGTAGAGCTGGATGAACACAGCAGGCCAAGTAGCATCAGAGGAGCAGGAAGGCTGAAGTTTCGGCGTCTAGAACCTTCTTCAGAAAATGCATCTCATGCCTCTACACAGGATGCTTTTGCACTCGTATGGACACTTGCATCTTATGTTTCTTAGTTTGCTTTGTTAGCACTCACTGACATTAGTGCTTACTTGGATACATCCAGCCTTTGTGTGGATGACATTTTTTTAGTGCATCAGACCTCAAACAGTGCACTACAGGCTGAAAGCCTCCGCAGGTGAGTCAACATTTTAATGCAGAGAGAGAGGCAGGCAGCTTGTGACATAAATTGTCAGCTTTATATGTCACCATATGGTACTGTACCAGGTCAACATCAGAGCTGCAGCGTGTACCTGCAGATACACAGTAAACAGATTACAGGTAGCAGGGAAAGAAAATGTTGAAATTATCCCTATGGAGCACAGAATGGCACTTCACATGGTACACCACAATGACTAGTGTTGCAGTTTCTGTCCACACAGGCTGTGTCAGATGGCATAGCCTCCAGTAGCGGTCTGCAAGGAAGGAAATTGAACCACTCTCCAACAATAACTCCAAATTTCTGTCTACTTAAGCGGACAGTGCTAATTATTAGGGCCGAAGAACATAGTATGAAGGTTTGTTCTCGGCTTGCAGGATCTGAAGTGGTCTCCAGCTGGGTTTTAAATATGGCACTTGAAGCATGAAAATTGGAAGGAATTTGAGGAACACACCCCCAACATCCCACTTATATAAATATTGAGGTGAAAAGCAGAAGATGGTGAAAGAAAATTTGTCCTGGACCATGGCGGCGCGGACATCACAAAACTCACTTGCCACAGGGAGGTCATGGCCTAGTGGTATTATCGTTGGACTGTTAATCCAGAGCCCCAGATAATGTTCCGGGGACCCGGGTTTGAATACCGCCACGGCAAATGGTGGTATTTGAATTCAATAAAATATTTGGAATTAAGAGTCTAATGATGACCGTGAATCCATTGTCAATTGTTGGAAAAACCCATCTGGTTCACTGATGTCCTTTAGGGAAGGAAGCTGCTATCCTAACCTGGTCTGGCCTACATGTGACTCCAGACCCAGAACAATGTGGTTGACTTTTAACTGCCCTCTGGGCAATTAGGGATGAGCAATAAATGCTGCCTAACCAGCGACGCCCTCATCCCATGAATGAATGAATGAAAAGAAAGAAAACCGCATTTTAACTGCCAATGTGAAAATTCAGCCATTCTTTTGCCTCACACTAGATCTGCTGGGCATTTCCTACAGTTTCTATTTATTTCAGCATTTTGTTCTTGTCAAACTAGTTAACACTTATTTTTCAGGCTGGAGGCAAGTATACAGAAGTATTTGAAAAGGTCAGTATTAAGGGTTTTCTTTTTGACATGCATTAATGGCCTCAACATGGAGAAACAGGGAATAATTTTGAAGACTACAAGTTATAAGAAGCTGATTAGTGAGTACTGGTAAGATTTTCTGCTATGTTAATCAAAACAAATGGTTTTAAAAGTTACAGGATGGCATGTCAGCATGATCTAGTTGAGTCTACCTTCTGCAGTAAATGTAAATCACGGACCACCATGTGTCCCATATGGACATATCTGAAGGAAATGTCACCAGCTGCACAAGCCTAAACTCCAGATTTTCAAACTTGAGCAGCACCTGGAGTCACTCTTGTACATCCATAAACTGCACAGTAGCATGTTTAGGGAGGTGGTCATACTGCAGGTTAGAAGTGTACAGGTAGCAAGGTAATGGATGATCACCTGGCAGTTTAAGTATACCAGGCAAGCAGTGCAGAAATCCCTTGAGTGAATCTTCCTTGTTAATTGGTATTCCATTTTGGATGCTGATGAAGGAGATTACAGCCAAAGCTATATCAGAGCCACCACATTCGATTCAACTGTATAGGGAGGAGAAAGAATCATAACATTTTACAGTACAGAAGGAGGCCATTCAACCCATTATGTCTCAATCAGTTCCCAAAAGAGGTAACCAGCTAGACGTACTCTCCAGCCTTATCTCTGCAGCCCTCTAACATCATCACTTGCAAATATATATCCAGCTCTCTTTTGAAACCTTCTACGGAATCCACCTCCACCACTCTTCCAGGAAGCACATTCCAAATCCTAATAACTCTCTGAATAAAGTTCCTCCTCATCATACTCCTAACTCTCTTGCTGACAATCTTGAAATTGTGACCCTAGTTACTGACATACCAACAAGAGGAAACAGAATATCCTTCTTTACCCTGTCAAAATTGTTCATCATTTTGAACACATCAATAAGATCACATCTACTCTTCTCTGCTCCAAGGAGAATAAAACCAATTTCTCTAATCTTTCCTTTTGACTAAAATCCTTCATTCCTGGTATCATTCTAGTAAATTTCCTTTGAGCTCCCTCTAAGTCTTTAACATATTTCAAGAATGAAAGACCATTAATGATAGAGTATTCCCTATCAGGGGATCAGAGGGACATTTCCACAGCTATCAACTTGACTGCAGGATGGTAAAATGTTTCCCTGGTGCCAGGATAAAGAATGTTATGGAACCAGCTGCAGGACATTCTGCTGGGGGAGAGTGAACGGCCAGAGGTGGAAACATCTTCTCCATTTGACTCTGTCCAGACCTCTCATTATTCTATAAACTTCTATGAGATATCCCCCTCATCCTTCTAAACTCCATTAAATACAGACCCAGAATCCTTAACCTCTCCTGATAAGACAAACACTTCATTCCCAGGATCATTCTTGTGAAACTCATCTGGACCCCCTCCCCACCACCTGCCTTAGATACAGGGCCTAAACTGCTCACAATATTTCAAATAATATCTGACCAGAGCCTCATACAGCCCCAGCAGTACGTCATAAAAGCCAAAAGAACTGTGGATGCTGTAAATCAGGAGCAAAAACAGAAGTTGCTAGAAAAGCTCAGCAGGTCTGGCAGCATCTGTGAAGAGTCACCAGACCTGTAATGTTAACTCTGATTTTCTTCACAGATGTTGCCAGACCTGCTGAGCTTTTCCAGCAACTTCTGTTTTTGTTCCTCAGCAGTATGTCCCTGCTCTTGTATTCTAGCCATCTTGAAATGAATGTGAACATTGCATTTGCCTTTCTAACTGCCAACTAAACCTGCATGTTAACCTTAAGAGAATCCTGAATTAGGATTCCTAAGTCCCTTTGTGCTTCAAATTTCTAAGACATTTCCCATTTAAAAAATAGTCTATGCCTCTATTCTTCCTGAAAAAGTGCATAACCTCACCCTTTCCCACATTGCATTCCATCAGCCACTTCTTTACCCATTTGCGTAGCCTGTCTAAGTCCTTCTGCAACCTCCCCACTTTGTCATCACTACCTGCCCCTCCACCTATCTTTGTATCATCTGCAAACTTAGCAACAATGCCCTCAGTTCCTTTGACCAGATCGTTAATGTACAACATGAATAGTTATGGTCCCAACACTGAACTTTGCTGAAAAATACTTGTCACCAGCTGCCATCCTGAAATAGACCCCTTTATCCCCATTCTCTGCCTTCCGCTAGTTAGCTGATCATCCATTCATGCCAGCACCTTGCCCCTAATCCCGATGGGCTCTTATCTTATTTCGCAGCCTCCTGTGCTGCACCTAGGCCACCTGGAAATCCAAATAGATCACATCCACTGCCTTTCCTTTGTCTAACTTGCTATTTGCCTCCTTAAAGAATTCTAACAGATTTGTCAGGCATGATCCTCCCATGACGAAGCCGTGCTGGCTGAGCCTTATTTTACCATGTAAGTACTCCACAAACTCATCCTTAGTAGTGGACTCTAAAATCTTACCAATGTCCAAAGTCAGGCTAACCAGCCCATAATTTCCCATTTTTTGCTCCCTGCCTTCTCCTAAGGGTGTTACATCAGCCATTTTCCAGTCTTCTGGGACCCTCCTTGACTCCAGTGATTCCTGAAAGCTTGCCATCAATGCCTCCGAAATCTGCTCAGCTGTCTCCTTCAGACCTCCATAGTCCATCTGCTCTGGATGATTTATCCACCTTCTGACCCTTCAGATTCCCCTGTACCTTCTCCTTAGTGATGGCCATTACACGCACCTCTGCCCCAACTCTCAAGAAGTATGCGGCCGGTGTCTTCTACCATGAAGACTGACGCAAAACACCTATTCAGTTCCTTCCCTATGACTACTTCTCCAGCCTCATTTTCCAGGGTCCAATATCCACACTTGCCTCTCTCTTGCCTTTTATATATCTTAAACAACTCTTACAATCTTCTTTAATATTACTTGCTAGCTTACCCTCATATTTCATCTTCTCTGCCTTTATTGCTTTTTAAGTTGCCCTCAGCTTGTTTCTAAAGGCTTCCCCAATCTCTGATAGAGAAGAAGATTGCTGACTACAGGAAGATATCAATGGTTGGTTGAGTAGGTGGAAAAGTAGCAAATGGAATTTAATCGTCTATGAAGTCAATGAAGTGCAAAGTTATACATTTGGGGAGGGCAAACAAAGCAAGGAATACACAATAAACAGGAGGTCTTTGAGAGGGGAAAGGTACATGAGAAACTTTGGAGTGCAGATCTCCGAAAGTGGCAGGACAGGTGGATAAAGTTGTAAAATGGACACTTTCCTTCATTGGGCAAAGTATTGGATTGCAAAGCAAGTATGTAATGCTGGATCTACATAAAACATGGTTAGGCCGCATCTGGAATTTTGTTCTGGTCATCACATTACATGAAGAGCATATTGCTCTGGAGAAGCGAACAGAGGAAATTTACAAGAATATTGCTAGGGCTTGTGAATTGCCAATAAGGAGAAAAATAGGATAGGCTTGGATTGGTTTCCTTAGAACAGAGAAGGCTGAAAGGTGACCTAATCAAGGTATACAAAATAATGAGGAATTTTGGAAGAATGGACAGGGAAGACCTGTTCCCACTAGCAGAGAGGTACACAGATTTAAGATGATTGGTGGAAGATTTAGAGGTGACATGAGGAACAACCTTTTCACCCAGAAGGTGTTGAGTGTCTGGAAGTCACTGCTTGATTTTAGTGATTGGGGGGAAACCCTCCACCTCATTTGGAAATAATCTGGATCTCCACCTGAAGCACTGGATCCAGCAAGGTTATGGACTAAGTGCTGATGAACAGGATTAGAATGAGTGGTTACTTCAAACAACTGTTCAGACATAATGGGCTGAATGGCCTTTTTCTGTGCTGTTTCTATGGTTCTAAGTTGAAATTTGTGACTGTAACTGTAAAAATTACTGAATGGGCCATATTGAGATATTGTGTGTTTAAACTTAGACACATTGTGAAAGTGATATAACAATGATGATTTAGAGAAAAACAACAAGAAGCATGGAGTCATAGAAAATAAGTGCAGGAGTAGGCCGTTTGGCCCTTTGAACCTGCACCACCATTTGATACGATCTTGGCTGACTATGCAATTTCAGTATCCCACTCCTGCTTTCTCTCCCTGACTGTTGATACCTTTAGTCACAAGGGCCACATCCAGCCCCCTCTTGAATATATCTAACGAACAGGCCCCAACAACTTTTTGTGGTAGAGACTTCCACAGGTTCATGACTCTCAGTGAAGAAATTCTTCCTTCATCTCAGTCCTGAATGGCTTACCCCTTATTTTTAGACTATGATCCCTACTTCTGGACTTCCCCAACATCAGGAGCATTCTTCCTGCATCTAGCCTGTTCAGTCCCATCACGATGTATATGTTTCTACGAGATCTCCCCATCATTCTTCTAAATTCCAGTGAGTACAAACCCAGTCAACCCAGTCTTTTCATATGTCAGTCCTAGCATCCGGGAATCAGTCTGGTGAACCTTTGCAAGAATGTCCTTTCTCAGACTAGGAGACCAAAACTGCGCACAACAATCAAGGTGTGGCCTCACCAAGGCCCTGTATAACTGCAGCAAGACATCCCTACTCCTAGACTCAAATGGTCTCACTATGAAGGCCAGCATGCCATTAGCTTTCCTCACCATCTGCTGCACGTGCAAGCCAACCTTCAGCAACTGTTCCACCACAAAACCCAGGTCTCATTGCACCTCGCCTTTTCCTAAACTGCCACCTTTCAGGTAATAATCTGCCTTTCTGTTTTTGTGACCAAAGTGGACAACCTCACATTTATTCACATTATACTGTATTTGCCAAATATTTGCCTACTCAGCCAGTCTCCAAGTCACCCTGCAGCCTCTTAGCATTCTCCTCACAGCACATACTGCCACCCGGCTTAGTGTCATCTGCAAATTTGGAGATTGTGCGTTCAATTCCTTTGTTCAAATTGTTAATGTATATTGTGAACAGCTATGGTACCTCACTCGTCACTGCCCATCACTCTGAAAAGGATTTGTTTATTCCAACTCAGTGCTTCCTGTCTGCCAGGAAAATGGATTGAGAGAAGGTATGGTACAGCCTTGAATTCTTTTTGCTGAGTTGACGCCGATGTTGATAAATTATTTTATATATGTACCAACTGTTTCCTAGCTACAACCAGTTCTGAAGAAGGGTCACTTGACCCAAAAAGTTAAGTCTGCTTCCTCTCCACAGATTCTGCCAGACCGACTGAGTTTTTCCAGCTACTTCTATTTGTGATTTTGATCATTTATTTCATTTGGTTTGTCAGGTGCAGAAGTAGAGAGCTTCGTTTTAAGTATAGCAAGAGAGGTTAGAAGGAATGTTTTCTTTCTACACAGAACAACAAATATATGGTGACAGGGATGTCACCTGCCAGCTGGAGAGCCACTGAGAGCCCATATTGTGTCTTTTCAGGAAGGTCCATCAAACCATGTGGCACAGCTGTAATATCATCAGATTAGTACTCTAGAACCTTGTGCCAATGTGGATACAGGTCCAAATCCCACTGTGGCAGATGATGAAATGTGAAAATCTGTCATCCTTACCTAATCTGTCTGCATGTGACTCCAGACTCACAGCAATTTGAGATAACAAGCATGGGGCTGGATGAACACAGCAGGTCAAGCAGCATCATAGGAGCAGGAAAACTTGACGTTTCGGGCCTAAACCCTTCATCGGAAATGGGGGAGGGGAAGAGGGTTCTGAAATAAATAGGGAGATAGGTGGATAGAGGATGGATAGAGGAGAGGATAGGTGGAGAGGAGGCAGACAAGTC
>JAHRHZ010000204.1:883331-932799 GCA_024137785.1 Ginglymostoma cirratum | reverse complement strand
GGGTGTGGTGGGGCTGGAGGGGAGTGTGGAGCGGACAAGGGAGTCGCGGAGGGAGTGGTCCCTCCGGAAGGCAGATAAGGGTGGGGACGGAAAAATGTCTTTGGTGGTGGGGTTTGATTGCAGATGGCGGAAGTGTCGGAGGATGATGCGTTGTATCCGGAGGTTGGTGGGATGGTATGTGAGGACGAGGGGGATTCTTTTTTGGTTATTATTGCGGGACGGGGCATGAGGGATGTGTTCCGGGAAATGCGGGAGACACGGTCGAGGGCGTTCTCGACCACTGTGGGGGGGAAGTTGCGGTCCTTGAAGAATGAGGACATTTGAGATGTACGGGAGTGGAATGTCTCATCCTGGGAGCAGATGCGGCGGACGTGGAGGAATTGGGAATAGGGGATGGCATTTTTGCAGGAGGTTGGGTGGGAGGAGGTGTATTCCAGGTAGCTGTGGGAGTCAGTGGGCTTGAAATGGACATCTGTTTCTAGGTGGTTGCCCGAGATGGAGACAGAGAGGTCCATGAAGGAGAGAGAAGTGTTGGAGATGGTCCAGGTGAACTTCAGGTTGGGGTGGAAGGTGTTGGTGAAGTGGATGAACTGCTCGAGTTCCTCGTGGGAGCACGAGGCGGCGCCGATGCAGTCATCAATGTAACGGAGGAAGAGGTGGGGTTTAGGGCCAGTGTAGGTACGGAAGAGGGATTGTTCCACGTAACCTACAAAGAGGCAGGCATAGCTTGGGCCCATGCGGGTACCCATGGCCACCCCCTTTGTCTGTAGGAAGTGGGACGAATTGAAAGAAAAGTTGTTGAGGGTGAGGACGAGTTCGGCTAAGCGGATGAGGGTGTCGGTGGAGGGGGATTGGTCAGTTCTGCGGGACAGGAAGAAGCGGAGGGCCTTTAGGCCATCAGCATGGGGAATACAGGTGTAATTTGATTGACTCTTAATCACCCTCTGGTCAATTAGAGATGAACAATAAGATGGCTGAGATAACAAGCATGGGGCTGGATGAACACAGCAGGTCAAGCAGCATCATCGGAGCAGGAAAACTTGACGTTTCGGGCCTAAACTCTTCATCAGAAATCATCAGCATTTCTGATGAAGGGTTTAGGCCAGAAACGTCAAGTTTTCCTGCTCCTATGATGCTGCTTGACCTGCTGTGTTCATCCAGCCCCATGCTTGTTATCTCGGATTCTCCAGCATCTGCAGTACCTTTTATCTCTAATAAGATGGCTGAGTCAGCAAGACCCACAGGCCACAAAAGAATCAATTAGAAAATACATAAGGGATTAAATGGCTTCATCCAAAGACAGGCACGAAGGCAATGCAACAAGGTGATTTGTTTATTTCTGCATGGAGTATTCAATAGTTTATTTTTGATAAAGTTAGTATGGAATGGCAGTTTCACGACGACCTTTGTTTCAAAATTTTTGCCAGACTTTAGAACATAAATTGTCGAACATAGAACAGTACAGCACAAGAGATGTGAATGAAAATCATAAGGTTAAAAAAAGTCACTGAAGAGCATACAATAAATTTTATACAACAACTGAGCTCTGAAGAGTGGTCACTGGACCTGGAACATTAACCCTGAATACTGTCGACAGATGCTGCCAGACCTGCTGAGATTTTCCAGCAACTTCTGCTGTTGTTCCAGATTTCCAGTATCTTCAGTTTTAAGGTAAATTTTATGTTCAACATGCCACTAGTTTATATGATTAACTATATTGGGTATACTTTACTTTCTCATGTGGAAGCTGGCTGTGTGGGGGAGTGGGGGTCTCTATGAAATTGTGATGGAAACTGAGTCATAGAGTGACTGCCATCTGCCCTATGTGCCTAATTAAGGCAGGGTTGAAATAGGCCGTAGATGCCCTTCACACATGGTGGCGACCAGAAGTTTGTAAGTGGCCGATTAATGGTCAATTGAAGACCTCATCGAACCATTGGGTATTATAACAGCAGAAGGAGCAAGGGTGGAAAGGCTGTGCAAAACTACCTGGTGGTTTACATGTGGGTTCGATGGGACTGCAGGAATTATGGGAGTTGTGGGGGATGCTCCTGATCAGGCACTCTCAGGCTTAGAGGGGTGTATCCCTGCTGATAAATGTAACCAATCCAACATCTCAGGCCTAGGCAAGTCTGACCTGACTTAACTTCATGCTATGGCCTCTTTTCTCATAGCTGGCTTTGATCATGTGCAGTCCCAACAGTAGACACTGCTTCCAGTGGTAATGTTGGGTATGATAGGCGGCCAGCCCTCTGTCTGGCTAGCATTTCTTGGAAGAGTGCTTTTTGCTATTTAAGGTATGGAAGCTCCAATACCAAGCAGTTCACCACCTCCTGGTCGCTACTGGATTCCTTCAGAGACCAAAAATGGTCACCAGCAGTATTGACCCTGTCTTTTCAGCTGTCGGCCAGAGTCAGTATAGTGGTTACTCAGATGCTTTTAAAATCTGTGCAATGTTTAAATAATAAAATCTGAATAAATGTTCTTACCAATGACTGTTCTGAACAACATTCTGGCCAAACAAGATGTTGTTGTTATTTTGGAAGTGCGCCTTTACATTGGTATCAATGTTGAAGGTTCTTGATGCATTCAGGGCTGCAAAATACACACACAGAATAAGTTAAACAAAGAAATAGTGAGCTTGATAACACAGTACAATACCTCTCTGATTTCCAGCGCACTACCCCAATGAGACTTAACAGGAGACGTTGGGGTCGGATATGGAGCAGGACGAGTGTGGAAGGGTACAAAATAGGGGAAAGTGTGCCAGAATGGGTCAGGGGAGGATGGTGGAGTACAGGGCAGGAAGGCGGTTTGGGTTCAGAACAGATGTGTCAGGTACAGAGCAGGGTAAGGAGGGTTGGGTATGGAGCAGGAAAAGGTGTGTCACCCCTAGAGTGAGTGAACGGGGGTTCATCCTGGAACAGAGGACGTAAGGGGTCAGGTCTGGAGTGGATGAAGGCAGGGTAGTTTGGGCCTGGAGCAGGTGAAAGGAACATTGTATCCAGAGCAGGGGAGGGGACTTTGGTCTGGAGTGGGGAAGGGAATTTGTTTCTGGTGACAGGGGAAGTGGTGGGTGAGATTGAGTCTCAGGTGACAGGGGTTTTCAGTTCTGGGCACAGAGGAGGTGCATTAGGACCTAAGGATAGAGAGGAGAGCTGTCAGGTCTGGTGACTGGGGTTTGAGGGAGGTTGGCTGGGGATGTGCAAAGTTAAGGTAGGAGTCAGTTTATTAGTTAAGAATTAGAGTAGGTATTCAGTAGTCTAACCATTAACTATTTAATTAACCGAAGCAGAGCCTCTGAATTTGCTGATTCAAGCTGATGATTTCAAAGGATTCCAGAGGTAGAGGAATTGTTGAGCCAAATTTTCAATGTCCTGGCCAATTCCTTGTGAGTCTGCTACAATGGGGATTCCAAGAATTTCCACACACAACTCCCAGTTACACTTCAGAAACAATTATCTCACATTGGAAAATCCTGGTCAAAGCTACTTCTTGAGGTACATTAACACCATACAAAGTGGCACAATTTGTTATGGGTTCAGGAGAGCTCAGCATAATCATAAGCCTCTGATTGGTCAGGTTGCAAATTAACGCAGACTTTGTGAGGGAAGCAGAGCAGAGAGTGAAGAAAGAAGACCTCTAGGTATGAGCTGCATTGATCTTTTTCTCTTCCCTTCATCTGTAAAGTTGCTCTCTCCTGTCGAAAGAGCAGGGAAATATATATTTTGAAATGTTAAAAGAAATCATCTAACCCCCAAAAACACCAGAAAGACCCTGAGTCCAGTCAAGCAACCCATGAACTAAAGATGCATCATCACTATGTGGATAACATAGAGGCATCATCAAAGAAAGGAAAAGGAATGTGGAAATAACCCATTTAATATTGTCATTTTGGACAGCTGATTCAGAATTGTGATCCTCTGATTTTTTTTTTTGAATTTCACAAAATATCGTAGAATCCCTGTAGTGCAGAAAGAGGCCATTCGGACCATCAAGTTTGCACCCGCAGCAGTATTAACCACTATGCCACCATGACACCCACAAAATGTAAAGTCATTGTAGTCCCAGAGGGCCACTACCTCATTAGATACCTCAGGAGATGTTGAGAAGATGGGACCTTCATGGTAACCTCAGCTATTACTGGAAATGAACCTGTGCTTTTGGTATCACTCTGTATGTCAAACCAGCCATCCAGCCAACAGAGCTAACCAACCCTCCAAAAGGAAATGATCCTTTTGACTTATCATGACCTACTTGTGTTTTGTCTTTTTCGCGATTGTGTGTGTGTGTATGTGTGTGTGTCTGTCTGTGTGTGTGTATGTGTGTCTGTCTGTGTGTGTGGTGTCAGTGTGTGTGTGTCTGTGTGTTTATGTATCTGTGTGTGTGTGTGGTGTCAGTGTGTGTGTGTATGTGTGTGTGTGTTTGAGAGAGACAGTGTGTGTATGTATGTGTGTGTCTGTGTTTGAGAGAGACAGTGTGTGTATGTGTGTGTCTGTGTTTGAGAGAGAGAGTGTGTGTGTATGTGTGCATTTGGGGGGGATATTTTAAAAGGAATAGTGTTTGAGATTCATAAATTAGATAACTCACACTTTTTGTTCTTGTTAAAGTTAAAATATTACAATAAATAGACACATTTTTATTTTTAGTGAGGGAACTCCAGGGGCTCCAACAGTGCACATACAGGTATAATTTAAAGGGACGCATTTTTAAAATCTTTTCATGGGACATTGGTATCAGTCATGACCGACATTTAATTGCCCTTGAAATCAGGGGCAGTTTAGAGCCAATGACTTCGATGTCAGTCTGGTGTCACATAGAGAGCGGGCAAGGGCAACAGATTTTGCTCCCTAAATGACATTAGTAAATCAGTTAGGTTTTTATAATAATCAATCACAGAGGGTGGTAGGTGCCTGGATCACCCTGCCAGGGCAGGTAGTAGAAGCAGATACAATAACAATGTTTAAAAGTCATTTAGACTGACACATGAGCAGGTAGAGAATTGAGCGATATGGACCATGTGTGGGCAGAAGGGTTTAATTAGAATGGTATCATGGTCGGTATAGACATAGTAGGCCAAAGTGACTATTCCTGTGCTGTCCTATTCTATGTTCAACATTCATAATCAAGAACTTATCCATCTCTGTCTTAAAGACACTCAATGACTTGGCCTCCACAGTCTTTGGCAGCAATGAGCTCCACAGAGTCACCTACCTCTGGCTCAAGAAATCCCTCCTCATCTCAGTCCCAAAGGGTCATCCCTTCACCCTGAGGCTGTGCTTTCAAGTCCTAGTCTCACCTGCTCGTGGAAACATCTTCTCCACTTCCTCTCTATTCAGACGTCTCAGTATTTTCCAAGTTTCCCCCGCTCTATTTTCTCTAATCCTATCAACATTAGCTATTGCTGTCTCCTTTGTGCACTTACCTAGAGGGAAGTGATATGCTAGTATAGTGATAAAGCCCAGTGGTCCAAGGCTCTGTGAGGACATGAGCCCACTGTGGCAGATGGTGGAATTTAAATCCAAATAATTAAATCTGGATAAAGCTAAAATTGACATTTTAGGGATAGTCAGCATGGTGTTATGCAGGAGAGTTCTTGTCTCACAAACTTGGTCGAGTTTTTTGAGAAAGTGACGAAGATGATTGAGGTTAAGGCTATAGATATTATCTACATAGGCTTTACTAAAGTATTTGACAAGGTCCCTCACGGTAGGCTGGTCCAGAAGATCAAATTTCATAGAATCTTTGATGAGTTGGTAAGCTAGATAAAAATTGGGTTGGCCATAGAAGACAGAGGATAGTCGTGGAGAGGTGCTTTTCTGACTGGCAATCTGTGACCAGTGGTGTTCCACAAGGACCTTTGTTGTTTGTAATGTATATAAAAGATTTGGGTTAAAATGTTGGTGGGCCCAAAGTAAGTCTGCAGGTGACACAAAACTTGGTGGAGTTGTAGATAGTGAGGAAGGGTATCAAAGGATGCAGCAGGATCTGGATCAACTGCAAAGTTGGGCAAAGAAATAACAAATGGAGTTTAATCCAGCTAAATGTAAGGTGATGCATTTTGGGAGGTCAAAGAGTGGGGTAAATTGCCAGCTCTTTCAAAGCATTGATATACTGAGAGATCTAGGGGTCCAAGTTGATAGCTCCCTAGAAGTTGCAACACAAGTGGATAAGGTGGTAAAGAAGACATACACAATGCTTGCCTTCATCGGTCAGGGCATTGAGTATAAAAATTGGAAGTCATTTTGAGGGTACATAAAACTTTATTTAGGCCACATTTGGAGTAGAACATAGAACAGTCAACATTACAGCACCAAAACAAGCTCTTCTGTACAACCTGTGCCAACAATGATGCTATTCTGAACTAATCCCTTCTGTCTGCACCTGGTCTATATCTTTCTGTTACCTGCTTGTTCGTGTGTCCATTTAAAGACCTCTTAAACTTTGCTACCATATCTGCTTCTACCACCTGCCCTGGCAGCATGCCCAGGCTCAATGACTTATAACTTTCTGAATTATCCATGTTGACCTTCTTGAAAAAAAGAACAACATTGGTTATTCTCCTGCCTTCTGGGATTTCGCCTGCGGCTACAGAGGATACAAATATCTCTGCCCTAGCAATCTCCTCCCTTACCTCCTTCAATAGCCTGAGATAAATACCATCAGGCTCTGGGGACTTATCTATCTTAATATTTTTCAAGACAAACAACACCTTCTCCTTCTTAATTTTGACATGCCCTAGAGTATCAAAACACCCCTCTCTAACCTCACCATCACCCACCTCCTTCTCCTTGGTGAATACTGAGGTTAAGTACTCATTAAGGACCTCACTCACTTCCTCTGATTCCATTGTCCTTCAGTGCACTTACCCTTTCCCTCACTACCCTCCCGCTCCTAATATTAGCATTGGGAAAGAAGTCAAAGTTTATGGGGAGAAAGCAAGAGAATGGAGTTGAGAAACAAATCAGACGTGATTGAAAGATGGAGCAGCCTCAATGGGCCAAAGGGCTTAATTTTGTTCCTTTGTTTTATGGCCCTATGGTTCCCATTCCATTCCTTCCATCTCTAACATGCCATCTCCACCTCTCTCTTTCCGTCCCCATGCTTCCCATCCATCCCACCAAAAGAATGATCTGTCCTGCCAAGATAACTTTGTTTTTGGTTTCCCCCATCATCCACTGCTATCTTTTCCACCTTATATTTCCCTCTTCCACCACTGACACAAAACACTGCAAGCTACAAACATGTTACATATTCTACCTGCTTCGAGTTCCTCAATGCGTGTTAGAAGCCACCCACCAAAGAAACCCACAATTGGGCATGTCCTTTAAACTGACCAGTCAAAACTTTTGGTGAGTCAAAAAACTGAATGTTATTACTAGAGATTTTTTCTGTTTGAGAAATTACGGAAGATATTTCCCTGTGACTATGTAACTACTAGATGGTACTTTGCTTACTTCTTTTGGAATAAACATTATCGTTCTAAATACTAAATTAAGTTGGCTGTGAGCTTCTGAAAATTGGCACCACATCCTCAAATATACACTCCTTCACCACTGACACTCAGTGAAAATATTGTACACCACCTAAAAGAACACCACATAAATTCACCAAGGGGCTTTAGACAGCACTTTCCAAACCCATGGTCACTACCATCTAGAAGAAGCAGGCAGCAGATACAGAGCAACATCACCATCTGCAAGTTCCCCTCTAAGTTAGGCACCATCCTGATTTGGAAATATGTCATTGTTTCTTCAGTGCCTCTGAATCAAAATCCTGGAACTCCCTCTCTAACAGAATTGTGGGTGTAACTACACCAAATGCACCACAGCGATTCAAAAAGGTAGCTTGCCATCATCTTTTCAAGGACAATAAGGCATGGTCAATAAACGCTAGCCCAGGCAGTGACAATCACATCCCACAAAATAATTTTTATAAAATTAAGCCTTATAGTAATCCAGGTAATGAAACAAATTGCAAGAATATTCAAGAAAACAGATGCTGAAAACACTCAACAGATCATCCAGTATCTGTCAAGTGAGTTACACAGTTAACATTTCCAATAACAACTCCTCTCTCAACTCTCTCCTTTCTGATCCCCAGGCAGGAATTTGTTAAATTCCAGATTTCCTACATGATCAGTGTTGTTTCTTTAAACAAAATTTGATGTTAGTTTACCTAAGCATCTTACTGAGCATTTACCCGATCACAAGACAAAGATAATTGTATGGTAACATAGTACATGGATTTTAGTCTGTGATACTAAGACAACCGAATCAGAAGCAGAATTAATGTTACCAGATTGGCAATCAGAGAAGCCTTAGGCTAACAATCCAGATAACATGAATGCAAATCCTACCAAAGCAATTTAAGAATTTTGAATTTTGAAGAAAGAAAACTGCCATCAGTACAAGTTACATGAAGTATCATTTGGATACTAAAACTCATTCACAAAAACCCAACTCATTCACTAATGTCCTTTAGGAAAGAAATCCTGCTGGCCTAAGCTGCCTGACATGTGCGTGGTTCACATCAACACCATAGGAATTAAAACTCAATTTCTTTACTCCACATGAAAAACATGACACCCAATCCTGAATACAAGATGTTCATAGTTGAGGATCAAATAGCTCAGTTGACTGGAAAGCTAGTTTGCAAGACAGAGTAATACCAACAGAAGTGTTCCCCCTAATTTCTCTACCAGCTGTGCAGGTCTCCGAAGCCGATGCACAGTTGCGAATTCTGGAACTAGAAATCAATGCCACAATCAGCATGCTACTGCCGAACATCATGCAGAGAACATGGGATCAGCCACACACAGCTGAAGGGAAATGATGACCAATGAGTGAGCGACCTACTGTTGGGATCTCTCTCACTTTTAGGTGAGGAGGTCTTATCTAGTGCTGCTACATCCAAAAGCATAGATGAAAGGAACGTGTGTTATTTAATGACACATAGGCAAAATAGCGTAGGAATTTAACTCCATTAGGAGCTGGGTACAAGTAAATGCACCAATTGCCAGTCATAATATTTTATCCTTTCACATTAGACAAGAAAAATCACTGACATATGGCATAGAAACATACAGCCTATTTGTTCATGGTTGATCCCCTGTGTCAATGCCCTATCCTGCTTTCTCCCCATACCTTTTGTTATCTTTAAACTCTAAAACATTATCTATCTCTTTCTTGAGTGTATTCAGTGCCCCAGCCTCCACAACCTTATGTGATAGGTTCATTACCCTTTGAGTGAAGAAATCTAACCTCATGTCAGTCCTAAGGAATCATAGTTCTCACATGACCTTTCTTTAGTGTTTTTGAAGTAAACTGAATCTGCTATCTCTCATCCCTGGTGATGGTACTGTTTCAAATTGTCTGTCATTTTCAGTCTCAATTTATATTCAAGAAGCTGAATGTTTTGGGTGTTGGATTGTTTGTCAGTTTTATTTTGTTGGAAATAGAATTAATAGGAGCATAGAATTATATTTAAATACTGTATCTATCTAGATGCACTAAAATAGACCCAGCATCTCTGAATGAAACAGACTTGGTGTGGTATAGACAGTGATATCAGTGGTGTCAGCACTGAGAAAACTAAAATCTCAGCTGCATAAAAATTCGAAGGCTGCAGTTTATATGCAAACACTCACAGAAAACACATGAGAATAGTAGACTTATTTCTGCCGAACAGGGAAGTGGCCTGTTGCAGAATTGGTTCAATCTAGCTGTAGCAACTGTTGAGGTTAATGAGGTGAATGACATTTACAGACTGAAACCCATTATTTCAGCTTTTTATGCCGTCAAATACAGCTCATTTTTTTCAGTAATTGCCATATTTGGTGACATTTTAACTAGAACAGTTTATCCAATGAAACTTGGTAGTACAATATTGTAGTCTTAAAGAAAATTAAACTATGTTCTCTTAATGTAAAAATAACTGGGTTGAATTCCCTTTCTCATGATTATTGTTTTATTGTTTTTAAGTGGAAAAGGAAGCTCTGTTCCTTTCAGGAAGTCCAACAGTACCTTTTCCATTTTGACCAGGCTAAAGAAAACTGCAAGAAGTAAGAATTGACTCTCTGAAGCCCTTTAAACATTGCAAATTTCTGTTACCACTTTCAATCCTTCAGTGAAATTAAAATCCTTCATTTTATAATTGTGCTGGATGCCAACTTAATAATCAGCAAATCTCCCCTGGCCTGAGGCATGGTGACCCTCAGGTTAAATCACCACCAGCTGTCTCTGTAATGAATGAGCAGCCTGATAGTCCAGTAGGACTATGATGATTTTATCTTTATATTTGGTGTAACACAATCAATATTTTATATTTTCTACCAATACATGAAATTTGAATAAATTAATGAACAAAGTCATAATATTAGCCATCTGATAATAAAATATCTAAAAGAGCTTTTCATTGTCATCATCTTCTTCATACCTACTTTAGAGTTTAGTGTTCCGATTTGAATAATTCTTTCCTAATGTGGATGTTTGGTTATGCAATCATCACTTAAGTGCTGTGCCAAGTGATGGAGATGACCCTTGTCTTTCAAGCTGTTTGATATTAGCAACAGTGAATCATTGCATTGTTGGAGTTATGGTTGAGCCATTCTTTAATGATATCTGGCTGCTTTCTTCACTGTTAATTTCTTGCTGTTCCTCTGTTAATACTTCCAGGAGTGAATAGGCACTCGAAACCTTCTGCCTGGATAACAGGGCTAAGCAACCCCACAACCAACAGATCAAATCTAAGCTCTACATTCCTGCCACATCAAGTTATAGGTGGTGGTGGACTGTGGCACAAGTAGCAGTAAGAGGAATTATCCCCAACCTCAATAATGTTTGAATCAAAAGAGAAGGCTGAAACATCTGCAACTTCAGCCATAAGTATCAAGTGGATGATCTATCTCGGCTTCCTGCTGAGTCTCTAACATCACAGAAGTCAGTCTTCAGCCAAGCCGATTCACTCCACATGTTATCAAAAATTAGCTGAAAGCACTGATATTACAAAAGCTACATGCCCTGAAATATTCAGCAATAGGACTCAAGCCCTGTACACCAGAACTAGTTAAAACTCAACTCTCAATCATTAGCAAAGTGATGGAAGATATTGACTACCCAGCAATAGCATGTTTTACTAATCCAGTAATAACATGTCTATAAATTATCATTTTGGGTTCCACCAGATCCACCTAGTTATCGACCTCATTACAGTCCAAACATGGACAAAAGAGTTGAACTCAAAAGGTGAGATGAGAGTGAATACCCTTCACCTCAAGGCACCATTTGACTGAGTGTGGCATCAAGGTGTCCTAGCAAAACTAGAGTTAGTGAGAATCAGGGGAAACTCCTACACGTATCAGAGTTAAATCTCGGAAAAAGAAATTTGGTTGTGGTTGTTGGAGGCCAATCATCTCAGTCCCAAGGCATTGCTGGCACAGCTCCTTAGAATAGATTCCTAAACCCAACTGACTTCAGCTGCTTCAATAATGACCTTTCCTCCAACATAAAGTCAGCAGTAGAGACATTCATTGATGATTGCACAATGGTCAGCACCATTCACTGTTCCACAGATACTAACATGGATTGTATGAAAATTCAGCAAGATCAGAATAAGATATAGACATAGCTGATAAATGATTCTGAAGATGTCATGTTCAACTTGCAGCCAAATCTGCTGACTTTCTATCAGACATTCTGTTTTCATTTCACTTTTCTAGTTATTGCAGTATTTGCTTTTATTTCAGTGGTAAGTAGCATTCACAACCCACAATGCCACCTTATTATCATCTCTCCATGGTAGTTGCACATTGAGTTTCACACTGCCTACATCCTGCAGGTTACCATTGATCACAAGTTGAACTGGACAAGCCATATAAATCCATGGCCACAAAAATAAGGTAGGAACTCCAGCAACTGCAAATTCCTCATCGTACACCATCTCGACCTGGAACCATGCCACCATCCCTTCATTGCTGCTGGATCAAATTCCTAATAGCACTGTAATGGAGCAACGTGCTCCCTGACACTCCCAAGGGACTGTAACAGTTCAAGATGGCAGCTCATTATCACCCTCTCAAGGGAAATTAAGTCTGGGCAATAATTGTCAGTGGGCTTAGTCAATGATGGCTCATACCATTAAAGTATTAAAAAACACTTCTAAATAACTCCATTTGTTAACTTTCAATATTATTTTAAAATGTTCTTTTGATATCATTCAGTAGTTCTGCATTACTTTTTTTTACATTACACAGCTCACCCTTAGAATCCTTCTCACGCACCATATTTCAAAGCCAGTAGGAACTGCAGATGCTGGAGAATCTGAGATAACAAGCTGGATGAACACAGCTGGCCAAGCAGCATCAGAGAAGCAGGAAATTAATTTCTGAAAAAGGGTCTAGGCCCAAAACATTAGCTTTCCTGCTCCTCTGATGCTGCTTGTCCTGCTGTGTTCATCCAGCTCTACACCGTGTTATCTCATGAAGCAGTTGGTTTTCATTCCTTCTCTCCAAATGCTCCAAGCACCACATCCATAACTTAGTATTGCCTAGACACAATAATTCAGCATTCCAGTTCTCATTGCATGGTAGTTTCCAATATACATGTAGGTCAACAAACTTTTTTTTATTCATTCATGGGATGTGGGTGTTGCTGGCTGGACCAGTATTTGTTGTCCATCTCTAGCTGGTGTTGAGATGGTGATGGTGAGCTGCATTCCAGAGACACTGCTTTCCATTTGGTAGAGGTAGACCTGTCACGCTGTTCGGGTGAGGGGGTTGGTGCGGAATTTCCAGGATTTTCACCCAGCAACACTGAAGGAACAGCAACATATTTCCAAATCAGGATGGTGAACAGTTTGGAGGGGAACTTTCAGGTGATGTTGTTCACATGTACTCTCTGCCCTTGTCCTTATAGATAAAAGTGGTTGTGGGTTTCAAAGGTGCTTTCTAAGGAGCACCTTAGCACTGAGTTTCTGCAGTGCATCTTGTAGATGGCATACACTGCTGCTACTGAGCATCATTGGTGGAGAGAGTGGATGTTCGTGAATGTGATGTTAATCAAGTGGGAGGTCCTAGATGGTGTTGAGCTTCTTGAGTGTTGTTGAGGCTGCACTCATCCAGGCAAGTGGGCAGTATTCCATCATACTCCTGACTAGTGCCTTATAGATGGTGGAAAGGCCTTGGGACTCAGGGGGTGAGTTATCCATTGCCTCTGTCCTGCTCTTATAGCCACTATATTTAAATGGCTGGTTCAGTTTCTGATCAATGGTAGCCCCCAAGATGTTGCTATTGGAGAGATTCTGTTATAGTAACACCACTGAATTTCAGGCACAATGGTTGTATTCTCTTTAGCTAGAGATAGTAATTGCCTGGCATTTGTGTGATGCAAATTCTACTTTCCTGTTGTCAGTTCAAGTCTGGGAAATACCAAGGTTTTGCTGCATTTGGATATCAACTGCTTCAGTACCTGATGGTGCTGAATGATGCTGAGCGTTGTGCAAACATCAGTGAAAATTCCCACTTCTGCCCTTATAATTCTATTGTACATTTGTATAAATCACAAGAAATGGGTATGCTTTCATGCAGCCTTAAAGACAGATTCTGTTCCCTGAGAATATATGTTCAATCCAGTTGCACAGGCCACTCAATATGTTTCATGGCTATGCATTACAACTGCTGCAGTAAGGTTAAAAGATCAGACACAATAACGTTCTGTTTAAATGATATTGCTAGACCTTTGTGTATCTTCATTTTCAATAAAAACCTGACCTGGTCCTTCACCAAAACCTGAGTTGCAGTAAGAGAACTTCTGTGATTGAGAAGGCAAGAATGTATTCTTTCCATCTAATGGTTCACCAGTAAACTGCCATTAATCAGAATACAGGGACATAACCACCTTCCAGAACACAATGTAACAAAATTATGCAAGAGTTATTACAGACCGGTCAGTCTTACTTCTGTGGTGGGCAAATTATTGGAGAGGATTCTGAGAGATAGTATTTATGATTATTTGGAAAATAGTCAGTATGGCTTTGTGAGGGGCAGATCATGCCTCACAAGGCTTACTGAATTCTTTGAGGATGTGACAAAACACATCGATGAAGGCAGGGCAGTGGATGTGGTGTACACGGATTTTAGCAAGGCATTTGATAAGGTTTCACATGGTAGGCTCTTTCAGAAAGCAAGGGGGCATGGGATTCAGGGAAATTTGGCTGCCTGGATACAGAATTGGCTGACCAATCGAAGACAGAGGGTGGTAGTAGATGGAAAGTATTCAGCCTGGAGCTTGGTGACCAGTGGTGTTCTGCAGCGATTTGTTCTGGGGCCTCTGCTCTTTGTGATCTTTATAAATGACTTGGATGAGGAAGTGGAAGGGTAGGTTAGTAAGTTTGCCAATGACACAAAGGCTGGTGGAGTTGTGAACAGCATGGTGGGCTGTTGTAGGTTGCAATGGGACATTGACAGGATGCAGAGCTGGGCAAAGAAGTGGCAGATGGAATTCAACCCAGAAAAGTGTGAAGTGATTCATTTTGGAAGGTCGAATTTGAATGGAGAATACAGGGTTAATGGCAGTGTGGAGGAACAGAGGGATTCAGGGCCCACGTCCATAGATCCCTCAACGTTACTACCCGGGTTGATAGGGTCGTGAAGAGAGCATATGGTGTGTTGGCGTTCATAGGCAGTGGAATTGAGTTTAAGAGCCACGAGGTTATGCTGAAGCTCTATAAAACCCTGGTTAGACTACACTTGGAATATTGTGTTCAGTTCTGGTCACCTCATTATAGGAAAGATGTGGAAGCTTTAGAGAGGGTGCAGAGGAGATTTACCGGGATGCTACCTGGACTGGAGGGCAGGTCTTATGAGGAAAGGTTGTGGGAGCTAGGGCTTTTTTCATTGGAGCAAAGAAGGATGAGAGGTGACTTGATAGAGATGTACAAGATAATGAGAAGCATAGATAGAGTGGATAGTCAGAGACATTTTCCCAGGGCGGAAATGACTATTACGAGGGGGCATAATTTTCAGGTGATTGGAGGAAGGTATAGGGAAGATGTCAGAGGTAGGTTCTTCACACAGAGAGTGGTGGGTGTGTGGAATGCGCTGTCGGCAGTCGTAGTGGAGTCAGATGCTTCAGAGACTTCTAAGCGACTCTTGTATAGGCACATGGAGGATAGTAAAATGTAGGGTGTGCAGGGTAGATTGATCTTAGTAGGATAATTGGTTGGCACAACATCGTGGGCTGAAGGACCTGTACTGTGCTGTACTGTTCTATGTTCTATGTAGGTCTTTCTGAACACTTCTACACTGTTATATGTCCAATTCAGAGCATCAGACTTGCTGACATAATGGATAAACTGAAACCTATTTTCACTGTGTATGGCTGCAGTTAAATAATTTGTTGAAAATAAATTCAACAATTTAAATAAAAGTCAAACATGGAGGCGCTTGATGTAAGTATCAAGGGAGGTGACTTGCCACTTCTGAAGTACAGACAAGATGTGGAATTTTACAGATATAGATGTAGAGGAAGTTACTGGGCTGGTTAATGAACTTAAAGAAGTGAGTTATGAGGAAAGACTAGTAAGGATTTCGAGGATGAAAAGACAAAATTTAAAGTTGAGAAAAGACAAATAAACACAGGTTCCTCTTCTTCATAAAAAACGAGTTGAGCAGAAAACTAAGGCAGGGTTAAAGAAGCAGTGTACGAATTCCTATTATAACGGACATGATACTCTTGGTTCCAGAATCACAGTATTGGGATCATTGAGAAGTTTACAAGTGCCATGGTCAATTGGCCAAAGGTACTCTTTGACCAAAACATCACTCATCATCTACTTTTTCCCGTAATGCTTCATTTCTAATAAAACAGCTGTCAAAATTAAAAGATTTAAGGAGTAACTCTGCAGGGTCTACTCAGTGCAGAACATTGCTAATGGTGAATTTGGATCCAATAATCTGAGCTACATCATAGCTGAGATAACAAGCATGGGGCTGGATGAACACAGCAGGTCAAGCAGCATCATAGGAGCAGGAAAACTTGACGTTTCGGGCCTAAACCCTTCATCATAGCTTTATCCCTGCCCTGAACTTGACATTTTGCAAATGATGTTCCTTAACTCTAAGTATATTGTGATTAACAAGGTTTGCACTGCACAAGAACACCACAAAATTATTGACTTAAGGCAGATCTTAAATATTTGGCAACCATTATTAAAATGAACAATCTAAATGAACAATCTAAACAATAAAGGTAATTATGTTTTTATGAAATCAATATAAAAATATTTCAATGCTTTTATACACATTCATAAATAATTATAATTGATAACTGTAGTTTTCTATATTGAGTTTAATTTGATATTAATATCACAAAAATACAGTAATCTAAAATCATCTTTATAAAGAAATGTAAATGTACTTACTTAACAGCAAAAGAAACAGAGCTACAATCGTTTTTCTCATTTTAATGTTTCTAAAGGCTGTGGCAGTAACTAGACTATTCTAATTCTTCACAGCAATTACAACTGAAAATGCTCGTCCAAATTAAAGCATGTATGGTTGGTTAGACTGCAGATGAGCAAGTACTCCACCCCCACAAAAGTTTAACATATCTTTTTCCCATGTAGTCTGAACTATTTGAAAACCACTACAGCACGAAACTGATGTTAAAGGATGTGGTGTAGGTCACGGAAACTAAATAATCAGTCCACAACAGATGCGAGTCTCATGTTTATCAAGTAACATGAAATAAAGCTGGCAAAATGGAGTATTGTTATGAGCAAAATCAAACTAGAAACCTTAGCTGCACTTTAAGTCCTCTAAGCCCCAATGAGAAACAGACATCACTAGGGAACAGATTAAATTATCTGTTTGATGCAATGCAAAAGAAGTGTCATATAACTGATATTAAAAAGCTAAACACAGCTGGCCTCATATGTGAAAAATCTCAACTCAAAAATTTAACCAGCCTTATCTCTTTTCAGATTAATGCATCTATTGTAAATTTATAGTATTTCATTTTATTTCTGATTTTGGGATTCTATGGCATGATATGATATCAATACTTAACATGAAATGGTTGCAAATACCAGCAACAGCCTACATTTATAAAGCGCCTAGACATAATAACCCATTGTTACAACTGAAATGAGAGAAATATACTATCTCTCTCTATCTCACCACTCCTACTCTCCCACTACTCACTAAATTCTGTTAATTTTGTTAATTAAATTAAATTAATGTTAACTAAATTAACAAAGTTTGGTAAATTTACTCAGTTCCTGATATGGCCAAACTTGTGCCTTTCTTATATTAGACCGAAAGTAAAACAAACAATGGACCAGGTCTATAATAAACACCAAATTATTGATTCATTGAAAAACAAAACTCATTCAGTCCTGAAGAAGAGTAATACACGAAACTTTAACTGCTCCTTTCCACCAGATGCTGCCTGGCCTGCTGTGTTCCTCCAGCCTCCTGTTTGTCTACCCAACAAAGGTGCAAAGCTGGTCAACACAGTTAGATTGTCATATAAAAAGATAATTGTTTATTCTTCTAACTAACACAACACATAAACAGAATCAAAAACACACGCACCAGGTAGAAGGAGAGAAAACTAATTGATCTCTGGGGACATTTACATCCAGAAAAGAATACTTTTGGCCAATAAGTTAGTTCTTAGTTCTTGAAAGCAATGAAAGGATAAGGGAAGAAACGTTCAGGCTGCTGTCAGTTTGGCGTTGTGGCACATATGTCCCAAACGTATGCATTTATCTCCAGAGCCTTGGTAATCCGAGCAGGAAACACAGTACAGTTTGAATCTGAAATGAAGAATTAAGAGGGCTAAAAGGGGACATGAGATATCTTTAGCCAACATGGTTGAGGAAAACCCCAAAGCCTTTTATTCATATATAAAGAGCAAGAGGGTAACTAGAGAAAGGATTGGCCCACTTAAGGACAAAGAAGGAAAGTTATGCCTTGAGTCAGAGAAAATGGGTGAGATTCTTAATGAGTACTTTGCATCGGGATTCACCAAGGAGAGGGACATGACGGATGTTGAGGTTAGGGATTGATGTTTGATTACTCTAGGTTAAGTCGGCATAAGGAGGGAGGAAGTGTTGGATATCCTAAAAGGCATTAAGGTGGACAAGTCCCCAGGTCCGGATGGGATCTATCCCAGGTTATTGAGGGAAGCGAGAGAGGAAATAGCCGGGGCCTTAACAGATATCTTTGCAGCATCCTTAAACACAGGTGAGGTCCTGGAGGACTGGCGAATTGCGAATGTTGTCCCTTTGTTTAAGAAGGGTAGCAGGGATAATCCAGGTAATTATAGACTGGTGAGCCTGACGTCAGTGGTGGGGAAGCTGCTGGAGAAGATACTGAGGGATAGGATCTATTCCCATTTGGAAGAAAATGGGCTTATCAGTGATAGACATCATGGTTTTGTGCAGGGAAGGTCATGTATTACCAACTTAATAGAATTCTTTGAGGATGTGACAAAGTTGATTGATGAGGGAAAGGCTGTAGATGTCATATATATGGACTTCAGTAAGGCGTTTGATAAGGTTCACCATGGCAGGCTGATGGAGAAAGTGAAGTTGCATGGGGTCCAGGGTGTGCTAGCTAGATGGATAAAAAATTGGCTAGGCAACAGAAGACAGAGAGTAGTAGTGGAAGGGAGTTTCTCAAATTGGAGACCTGTGACCAGTGGTGTTCCACAGGGATCTGTGTTGGGACCACTGTTGTTTGTGATATACATAAATGATCTGGAGGAAGGTACAGATGGTCTGATTAGCAAGTTTACAGATGACACGAAGATTGTGGAGTAGCAGATAGTGATGGGGACTGTCAGAGATTACAGCAGAATATAGGTAGCTCGGAGAGTTGGGCAGATAAATGGCAGATGGAGATCAATCCGGGCAAATGCAAGGTGATGCATTTTGGAAGATCTAATTCAAGAGCAAACTATACAGTAAATGGAAAAGTCCTGGGGAAAATTGATGCACGGAGAGATCTGGGTGTTCAGGTCCATTGTTCCCTGAAGGTGGCAACGCAGGTCAATAGAGTGGTCAATAAGGCATATGGCATGCTTTCCTTCATCGGATGGGGTATTGAGTACAAGAGTCGGCAGATCATGTTACAGTTGTATAGGACTTTGGTTTGGCCACATTTAGACTACTGCGTACAGTTCTGGTCACCACATTACCAAAAGGATGAGGATGCTTTGGAGAGGGTGCAGAGGAGGTTCACCAGGATGTTGCCTGGTATGGAGGGCGCTAGCTATGAAGAAAGGTTGAGTAGACTAGGATTATTTTCATTAGAAAGACGGAGATTGAGGGGGGACCTGATTGAGGTCTACAAAATCATGAGGGGTATAGACAAGATGGATAGCAAGAAGCTTTTTCCCAGAGTGGGGGATTCAATTACTAGGGGTATTGAGTTCAAAGTGAGAGGAGGAAAGTTTACGGGAGATATGTGTGGAAAGGTCTTTACGCAGAGGGTGGTGGGTGCCTGGAACACGTTGCCAGCAGAAGTGGTAGACGCAGACACGTTAGTGTCTTTTAAGATGTATCTGGACAGGTACATGGATGGACAGGGAGCAAAGGGATATAAACCCTTAGAAAATAGATGACAGGTTTAGACAGAGGATCTCGATCGGCACAGGCTTGGAGGGCCGAAGGGCCTGTTCCTGTGCTGTAATTTTCGTTGTTCTTTGTTCTTCATTCTTCTTAAGTGTTCCAGTCAGTCTTCAACAGGAGACACAAACCAAGCAGCTTGTTCTATAGCAGGCTTTCTCCAACCGAAAATCCAAAAACAATCTCCAAGCCTGCAAAGTACTGTTCAAACAGAACAGTCATAAACTCCGGTCAGAAAAACAGTCAGGTGTTTTCCCTGAAATGAATTTAAGTAATGAAGACCAGCAATTGGCTGGAACAGTATCAAAAAAGCAAAAGAGAAATGCAATATGGCGAAGATTAGTGGAAAGCCAGAGCATTGGAAGCCTGCAAAAACCAGCAGATGAAAACTAAAAAAGCAATAAGGGGTTAGAGGATGAATAGGTATTTTGCATCAATTTTCATCGGCAACATTCCTGAACTTCAAGAGAGTCAGGGGGCAGAGATGAGTGCAGTGGCCATCACGAAGGAGAAGGTGCTGGGGAAGCTATAAGGTTTTAAGTTGAATAAATCACCTAGACCCAAGTGGACTGTACACCACAGATTTCTGAAGCAGATTGTTGAGGAGATTGTAGAGGCGTTGGTGGTGATCTTTCAGGAACCACTGGAGTCAGGAGGGTCCCAGAGGACTGGAAAATGGCCAAAGTAACACTCTTGTTTAAGAAGGGAGGAAGGCGGAAGACAGGAACTAGAGGCCAGTTGGACTCACATCAGTCAGTTAGTATGATTTTAGAGTCCATTATTTTGGGTGAGATTGTTCAGTACTTGGATGTGCACCTTTAAATAGGATTTAGTCAGCATGGCTTCGTCAAGGGGATGCCATGCCTAAAAAAAAAATCTGTTAGAATTCTTTGAGGAGATAACAAACAAGTTGGACTAAGGAGAACCAGTGAATGTGATCTATTTGAAATTCCAGATGGCATTTCACAAGGAGGTGCACAGGAAACTGCAAAATAAGAGCACATTGGTGTTAGGGGCAACGTGCTGGCATGGATAGAGGATTGGCTGACTAGCAGAAAACAGAAAGTGGGGATAAAGGGGATTTTTTTCAGGGTTGCAGCCAGTGACTCGTAGGGTTTCACACCATTCAATATTGACACCACACGATTCATTTTATACATTAACAATCTGGATGAAGGAACTGAGGGCATTCCTGCTAAGTTTGCAGATGACAAAAAGATACTTGGATGGACAGGTAGTTTTGAGGAAGTAGGGAGGCTGCAGAAAAACTTGGACAGGCTGTGGGCAAAAGGCTGGCAGCAGGAGGCATACCTGAGGAAGAGGTACCAACCTGGTGAAGCCACCAAACAGGATTACTCAGACACCAAACAGCATAAGCAGCAAATGACAGACAGAGCTAAACAATCCCACAACCAATGGATCAGATCTAAGCTCTGCAGTCCTGCCACATCCAGTCGTGAATGGTGGTGGACAATTAAACAACTCACTGGAGGAGGAGGCTCCACAAATATGCCCATCCTCAATGATGGAAGAGCCCAGCACATCAGTGCAAAAGATAAGGCTGAAGCATTCACAGCAATCTTCATCCAGAAGTGCCGAGTGGATGATCCATCTCAGCCTCCCCCAGCATCACAGATACCAGTCTTCAGCCAATTCGATTCACTCCACGTGATATCAAGAAACGGTTGGAGACACTGGACACTGCAAAGGCTACCGGCCCTGACAACATTCCAGCAATAGTACTGAAGACTTGTGCTCCAGAACTTGCTGCTCCCCTAGCCAAGCTGTTCCAGTACAGTTACAACACTAGCAACTATCTGACAATGTGGAAAATTGCCCAAGTATGTCCTATACACAAAAAGCAGAATAAATCCAACCCGGCCAATTACCGCCCCATCAGTCTCCTCTCGATCATCAGTAAAGTGATGGAAGGTGTCAGTAACAATGCCATCAAGCAGCACCTGTTCAGCAATAACCTGCTCAGTGATGCCCAGTTTGGGTTCCGTCAGGGCCACTCAGCCTTGATTCAAACATGGACAAAAGAGCTGAATTCCAGAGGTGAAGTGAGGTGAGAGTGACAGCCTTTGACACCAAGGCTGCATTCAACGCAGTGTGGCTTCAAGGAGCCCTAGCAAAACTGGAATCAATGGGTATCAGGGGGCAAATGCTCCAGCAGTTGGAGTCATACCAGACACATAGGAAGATGGTCGTATTTTTTGGAGGTCAGTCATCTCCACTCTAGAACATCTCCGCAGGAGTTCCTCAGGGTAGCGTCCTCAGCCCAAACATCTTCAGCTGCTTCTTCAATGACCTCCCCTCCATCATAAGGCCAGAAATGGGGACATTCGCCGATGATTGCACAATGTTCAACACCATTCATGACTCCTCAGATACTGAAGCAGTCCGTGTTCAAATGTGACAAGATCAGGACAAATTCAGGCTTGGGCTGACAAGTCTATGACCATAAAAGACAATCTAACCATCGTCCCTTGTCATTCAATGGTGTTACCATCACTGAATCCCCCAACATCAACATCTTCGGGGTTACCATTGACCAGAAACTCAACTGGACTCACCACATAAACACAATGACTACAAGAGCAGGTCAGAAACTAGGAATACTGCAGCAAGTAACTCACCTCCTGACTCTTCAAAGCCTGTCCACCATCTACAAGGCACAAATCACGAAAGTGTTGGAATATTCCCCACTTGCCTGGATGTGTGCAGCTCTAACAACACTAAAGAAGCTTGACACCATCCAGGACAAAGCAGCCCACTTGATTGGCACCACATCCACAAACATCCCACTCCCTCCACCACCAAAGCCCAGTAACAGCAGTGTGTACTATCTACAAGATGCACTGCAGAAATTCACCAAAAATCCTCAGACAGCACCATCCGAACCCACAACGACTTCCATCTAGAAGGACAAGGGCAGCAGATGTATGGGAACACCACCATGTTCCCCTCCAAGTCACTCACCATCCTGACTTGGAAATGTATCACCGTTCCTTCAGTGTCGCTGGGTCAAAATCTGAAATTCCCTCCCTAAGGGCATTGTGGGTCAACCCACAGCACATGGGCTGCAGCGATTCAAGAGGGCAGCTCACCCCCACCTTCTCAAGGGCAACTAGGGATGTGCAATAAATGCTGGCCAGCCAGCGACACTCACTTTCCACAAATGAATTCTAAAAAAGTACATTCTGGTTATACAACGTGAGGTTATGCAGCTTTAGAGGAAGAATAGACATGTAGATTGTTCTCTAAATGGGGAAAGTATTCAGAAATTTGAAGCATAAAGGACCTTCGGAGTCCTACGGAGAGGCCCGGAGAGAGTGGACAGTGGAGAAGATGTTTCCATCAGTAGGACAGACAAGGACCAATGGCATAGCCTCAGAGTGACATGTCGACCCTTTAGAAATGAAATGGGGAGGAAGTTCTTCAGCCAGAGGTGATGAATCTGTGGAACTTATTGTCGCAGAAGGCTGTAAAGGCCAAGTGATTGAACGTATTTCGACAGATAGAGTCATTCTTGATTAGTAAAGGTTATGGGAAGAAGGCAGGAGAACAGGTCAAGAAACATCTGTTGTTATAGTCTATCATATGGTTCCCAAAATGTTCTACTTTCCTTTAATTGAATTGTTTAAAAAAGTCCATTTATCCACAATCTTTTAAACTCAAGTCCACAATAATGATCAAACATGAAGCATCTTCATAACAATTTCTTGGGCAGCATCTTCAATTATTTGCTTCATCAAAACTGGCATACTGATAATGTGGTGTTTATCGTTTTATCACATTTTGGCTGAACCCTGTACTCCCTGGGGCATATTCCCCTAATTTTTCAGTGCCTCATCTTTCATTGTTGACTCTTTATCATGTTGTCTCTCCTCCGAGTTCACTGTCCTCTTAAAAACCAAAAGAACTGGGATTCTGGAAATCAAAATAAAAATAGAAGTTGCTGGAAAAAGCTCAGCATGTCTGGCAGCATCTGTGGAGAGTAACCAGAGTTAACATTTCGGATTGAGTGACCGTTCATAAGAACTGATGGTAGCTGGGCAAATGTCATATAAACCGACATTTTCCTCGCTACCATCAGTTCTGAAGAAGGGTCACTTTTCCAAAATGTTAACTCTGATTTCTCTCCACAGATGCTGCCAGACCTGCTGAGCTTTTTCCAGCAATTTCTATTTTTTTCACTGTCTTCTTATCCTCCTAATAGCTCTCTTTCCGTGTAAATGCTTGACACATATTCACAGCCTCAGCCTTGATTTTCTATTATACGTAAGCTTGCATATCATACAATTCTGATTTTCTTTTTATGACTCACTACTTACTTCTCTTTGCGCACCTAACAACATCTCTCCCTATATCCATCCATGGTGCAAACTAACACACAATTCACTTACAACTATATTTTCAAAATCCTACCAAATCTTAGGCCCGAATGCACACCACAACATTTTTGCAGCTGCTGCTTGGTATAGCAGAACTTGCTGATAACAGAGATGTGTAGGCTAGACAAGACAAATGTAAGAATATCAAATTTTAAATATGAGAAAAAAGTGCTGACTGGTCAGCAAGTTGTCTCCAATTGACTGAGGCATTGCCATAAGAAAAAAATGGGGACTCATAGGCTCCCCAAGCTTTCTTGCAACTCAAAGAAGGTAGAAGTCTTGAACTTATTGCCTTTGTTTACAGAGAAAGGATCCCTGTGCATCAATGTACTTTGCTCTAGCAAGCATAAATGAGCAGTGAGAGGCTAGAATCATTACCTTAAATCAGCAGATAAGCCCTTTCCAACACACAGTATAGAAAGACATGCTAGATTGCAGCATCAAGCAGATCTAAAAATGAGGAGTCAACCTAGTGAGGCTGGAAAACCTAAATATTTGCGTGCCAATGTCATAAGCAGCAAGTGATAGATAGAACTAAGCAACACCAAACCCAATGGAATACATCTAAGCTTTGCAGTGCTTCCAAAAACAACTGGGTTGCCATAGTGGGGGCTTTAACTTCCCCAACATTGACTGGGACTCTCTAAGAGAAAGAGGCTTAGACAGGGCAGAATTTGTTAGATGTATCCAAGAGGGTTTCTTGAAACAGTATATGGATAGTCCAACTAGAGGAGGGCCCATACTGGACCCTGTATCAGCAAATGAGCCTGGCCAGGTGACTGACCTTTCAGTGGGAGAGCATTTTGGAAACAGTGATCACAACTCCTTAAGTTTTAAGATAGTTTCAAGACAATGAATAAGGATAAGTCAGGTCCTTGCGGGAAGGTACAAAATTGGGGGAGGGCAAGTTACAACAGTAGTAGGCAGGAGATGGACAGAGTTAATTGGGAGGAGTTGTTGTCTGATTTATTTAAAGACCTGCTGGGGAGAGTTCAGGACCAGTAAGGAGGAAGGATATGGATGGCAAGGTAAAAGATCCTTGGATAACAACGGAAGTTGTGAATTTAGTCAAAAGAAGCATATGCAAGCTTTAGGAACCTAAAATCAGACAGGTCCCATGAGGAATATAAGGAAAGCACGAAAGAACTTGATGAAGGAATTGGAAGAGCAAGAAGCAGTCATGAACTGACCTTAGCAAGTAGGGTAAAGGGAATCCCAAAGAATTCTGTACACACATCAAAACAAGAGGATAATTAGAGAGAAAGTAGGACCATTCGAGGATAAAGGAGGGCGCATGTGCTTGGATGTAGAGGATGTGAGTGAGATCCTAAATGAGTACTTAGAACATAGAACAGTGCAGCACATTACAAGCCCTTCGGCCCACGAGGATGTGCCTAACATTTACCCTAATCCTAAGGTCTATCTAGCCTCCACCCCTACCTTATATTATCATCCCTATGCCTATCTAATAGCCGCTTAAATGCTCCTAATGAGGCCGACTCCACTACCCTCTCCGGCAATGCATTCCACGCCCCTACCACTCTCTGAGTAAAGAACCTACCTCTGACGTCTCCCCTTTATCTACCGCCACTCGCTTTAAAACTATGTCCCCTTGTAAAAGTTACCTCCACCCTAGGAAAAAATCTCTGGCTGCCCACTCTATCTATACCTCTGATCATCTTGCACACCTCTATTAAGCCACCTCTCATCCTTCTTCATTCTAAAGAGCAAAGCCCTATCTCTCTCAACCTTTCCTCGTAAGACCTTCCCTCCATTCCAGGCAACATCCTGGTAAATCTCTTCTGCACCTTTTCAAATGCTTCCACATCTTTCTGTAATGAGGCAACCAGAACTGGACACCATACTCCAGATGTGGCCGAACCAGGCTTTTGCATAGCTGGAGCATAACTTCACGGCTTTTGAACTCAATCCCTCTATTAATGAAAGCTAACACACCATACGCCTTCTTAACAATTCTATCCACCTGGGTGGCAGCTTTCAGGGAACTGTGGATATGAACCCAAAGATCCCTCTGCACCTCCTCACTGCCAAGAATCTTTCCGTTAACCCTGTATTCTGCTTTCAAGTTTATCCTTCCAAACTGAATCACCTCACACTTTTCACGGTTAAACTCCATCTGCCACTTCTCAGCCCAGCTCTGCATCCTATCAATGTCCCTTTGTAACCTAGAACAGCTCTCCACACTATCCACAACTCAACCCACCTTTGTATTGTCCGCGAACTTACTAATCCACCCTTCCACTCCTTCATCCAGGAGAAAGACATGGAGGATAGTGAGATTTTTGTGAAGCATGTTAATATGCCTGGGCATTTTGAGATCAAGAAAGGATGCATTAAGGTGGATAAGTCCCCAGGGCCCAATGGTATCTACCCCAGGTTATTGAGGGAGGCAAGAGAGGGAATTGCTGGGGTCTTGACCAAGATCCTTGTATCCTCGCTAGGCACTGGAGAGGTCCTGAAAGACTGGTGAGTACCTAATGTTGTTCTTCTGTTCAAGAAAGGAAATGAGGATAATCCAGGAAACTATAGACTGTTGATTCTCACATTGGCAGTTAGGAATCTACTGGAGAGGATTCTTAGGGATAGGATTTACGCGTATTTGGAAAAGCATAGCCTAATTAGGCACAGTCAGCATGGCTTTGTGCAGGGCAGGTCACGTCTTACTAACTTGATTGAATTTTTCAAAGAGATAACAAAGGATGAGGGTAGAGCAGTGAATGTTGTTTACGTGCGTTTTCGTAAGGCTTTCGACAAGGTCCCTCATGATAGGCTCATCCAGAAGATTAAGATGCATGAGATTCATGGTGACTTGATTGGTTGATTTCAAAATTGGCTTGCCCATAGAAGGCAGAGGTTAGTGGTGGAAGGGTGTTTTATCAGGCTGGAGCTCCATTACTTGTGGTGTTCTCCAGGCATCTGTACTGGGACCTCTGCTGTTTGTGATATATATGAATGACTTGATGAAAATGAACATGGGTGGGTTAGTAAGTTTTTATGATACAAAAATTAGTGGAGTTGTAGGTAGTGTAGAAGGTTATCAAAGGATACAGTGAGACATAAATCAGTTGCAGATATGGGCAGAGAAATGGCAGATGGAGTTTAATACAAACGTGAGGTGCTGCACTTTGGGAGACAAAATGTCAAGGAAAAGTGTAGAATTAATGGCAGGACTTTGGACAGCATTGACGTACAAAAGGATCTTGGTCTTCCGGTCCAAAGCTTCCTGAAAGTGGCAACACAAGTCGACAGCATGGTAAAGAAGGTGTATGCAATGCTTGCCTTTATTGGTCGGTACATTGAGTACAAGAGTCAGGATGTCATGTTGCAGTTTTAAGACTTTGGTTCGGCAACACTTAGGGTATTGTGTTCAATTTAGCCACGTTGCATGAAGGAATTGGATGCTTTGGAAACGGTGCAGAAGAGGTTCACCAGGATGCTGCCTTGATTAGAGGGCATGAGGAGAGGCTAGAAAAACGCGTGTTATTTTCTCTGGAGCAGCAGAGACTGAGGAGAAACTTAACATAAGTCCATAATGGTATGAGATGCATATATAGGGTTGGTTGTCAGATTCTCAGGGGAGTTGAAATATCTAATACTAGTGGCATACATTTAAGATGAGAGAGGGAAAGTTTGAAGGAAATGTGAGGGGCAAGTTTTTTACACAGAGAGTGGTAGGAGTCTGGAACGCGCTGTCGGGGTTGGTGGTGGAGGCAGATATGATTGGGGCATTTAAGGGGCTTTTAGATAAGCACATTAATATGCAAGGAATGGAGGGATATGGACCAAAGGCAGGCAGAAAGGATTAGTTTAATTTGGTGTCGTGTTCGGCACAACATAGTGGACTGAAGGGCCCATTCCTGTGCTGTATCCAGTCATGAATGGTGGTGTACAATTTAAAAACACTCACTGGGGGAGGATGCTGCACAATTATCCCCAACCTCAGTGACGGAGTAGCCCAGCATGAGGTCAGTGCAAAGTATATGGCTGCAGCATTCACAACGATCTTCAGCCAGAGATGCTGAGTAGATTGGATTATTTCAGCTTCCTCCAGAGGTCCCCTGCATCACAAATTCACCCCATGAGATCAAGAAACAGTTGGAGACACTAGATACTGCACGGACTGTGGCCCTGACAACATTCTGACAATTGCGCTAGAGACATGTGTTCCGGAACTTGCTGCACCCCTAGCCAAGCTGTTCCAGTACTGTTACAACACTGGCATCGGCCCACCAATGTGAAAGATTGCCCAGGTACGAATTGTACGCAAAATGCAGGACAAATCCAACCCAGCCAATGACCGCACCATCAGTCTACTCTTGATCGAAAGAATCATCAACAGTGCTATTAAGCAGCACCATCAGCAATAATCTGCTCACTGACTTCCGGTTTTGGTTCTGCCAGAACCACTCATCTCCTGACCTCATTACAGCCTTGATTCAAAGATGGGCAAAAGAAATGAATTCCAGAGGTGAGGCAAGATGGAAAGTCATAGAGTCATACAGCATGGAACCAGACCCTTCGGTCCAAATATTCCATGCCAACCATGCTCCCAAACCAAACTAGTTCAATTTGTCTGCGTTTGCCTATATCCTTCACGCCTTTCCTATCCATGTACTTATCCAAATGTTTTTTAAACATTGTAACTGTACCTGCATCCACCACTTCCTCTAGCATTTCATTCCAAATACAAACCACTCTGCGTAAAAACATGGCCCCTCATGTCTTTTTCAAATCTTTTACCTCTCACCTTAAAAGTATGCCTATAGTTTTGAACTCCACCACCCTAGGGAAAAGACATTTGCTATTAATTTTATCTATGCTCCCATGATTTTATAAACCACTGTAGGGTCGCTCAAGGTCACATTTGATTGTGTATGGCTGGAGTCAATGGGAATCAGAGGAAAACTCTCCATTGATTGAAGTCAGACCTGGCACATAGAAAGATGGTTGTAGTTGTTGGAGGTCAGCCATCTCAGCTCCAGGACATTTCTGCATGAGTTCCTCAGAGTAGAGCCCTTGGCCCAAACATCTTCAACTACTTAAACTAACCATTCCTCTATCATATGGTCAGAGATGGGAATGTTTACTGATGATTCCAATGTTCAGCACCACTCATAACCCCTCAGATACTGAAGCAGCCTCTGTTTAAAAGCAAAATGACCTGGCAATATCCAGGCTTGGGCTGAAAAGTAGCTAATAACATTCACTCTGCACAAAAGCCAGGCAATGACCATCTCCAATTAGAGACCATCTAACCACTGCCCCTTCACAATCAATGGTGTTACCATCACTGAATTCCTCATTATCAATATCCTGGGAGTTACCATTGACCAGAAACTCAACTGGACTCACTACATAAACACAGTAGCTACAAGCGCTGGTCAGAGGTTAGGAATTTACTAAATATTCTTCGATAACACCTTCCAAAACCACCAGCACTTCTATCTTTAAGGATAAGGGCAACAAATAAAGAGGAACACCATCACCTCCAAGTTCCCCTCTGTCACACCATCATGAGTTGGAAATATATTACCATTCTTTCTGTGTTACTGGGTCAAAATCCTGGATTCCTCCCTGGGGGATCTGTGGGTCTATGTACAACACATGGACTGCAGCAGTTCTAGAAGGCAGCTCACCACCACCTTCTCAAGGAAAGGCCACAGCGACACCCTCATTCCAAGAAAAAAAACCTAAAAGTTAACGTATCAATGATGGATTGAGGTGTGTTGCTGTGTTCTCAGCAACTCCATTATGTTTGTGATTGATTGATTGATTTATTCTTGTCACATGTACCGAGATATAGTGAAAAGTATTGTTTTGTATGCTATACAGGCAGATTGTACCATACAAAGTGCATCACAGAGTGCAGAATACAGTGTTACAGCTACAGGGAAGGTGCAGGAAGGGAGATATCACGATTAATATTTGAGCGCTCCCATTCAAAAGTCTGATAACAGCGGGGATGAATCTATTCATACGTGTATTCAAACTTTTATATCTTCTGTCCAATGGAAGAGAGTAGAAGAGAGTATAACTGGGGTCAGAGGGGTCTTTGACTATGTTGGTTGCTTTCTTGAGGCAGCAGGAAGTATAGATGCAGTCAATGGATGAAAGGCTGGTTTGCATGATGGACTGGGCTGTGTTCATGTCTCTTGGGTCTTGGGAAGAGCAGTTGCCAATCCATACATGGTGCATCTAGATGGGATGCCTTCTATGGTGCATCTATAAAAGTTGTAAGTCATTGTGGACATGCTAAATTTGCTTAGCTTCCTTTGGAAGTACAGACATTGTTGCACTTCCTTGAACATTGTGTCAATGTGAGTGGATGAGGACAGATTGTTTGTGATCATCACTCCCAGGAACCTGACGCTTTCAACCATCTCCACCGCAGCACTATTGATGCAGACAGATGCGTGCACTCCACTCCATTTCCTGAAGTCAATGACCAGCTCCTTTTGCTAACGTTAATGGATAGGTTGTTGCCTTTACTCCATGCCACTAAGCACTCAGTCTCTTTACGGTATCCTTTTTGTTGTTGTTTGTTGTCAGCAAACTTCTAAACGGAGTTGGGACAGAATTTACACGCACGGAGTCGTGAGAGTATAGAGTACAGTAGGGGGCTGAGTGTGCGGCCTTGTAGGGAACTGGTGTTGAGGATTATGGTCAATGTCAGAAGTCACATGATACCAGGTTATAGTCCAATAGGTTTATTTGAAATCACAAGCTTTTGGAGCACTGCTCGCTTCACTTGAATAAACCTGTTGGACTATAACCTGGTATCATGTGACTTCTGACTTTGTCCACGCCAGTCCAACACCAGCACCTTCACATCGAGGATTATGGTGGAGGAGGTGTCATCAATTAGTCTTAGAGATTGTGGTCTATGGGTCAAGGATTCAGTTTCAGAGCAGGGAGCTGGGACCTAGACCTCAGAGCTTAGAGATGAGTTTATTTGGAATTATGGTGTTGAAGGTGGAACTGTAGTCAATAAGCAGGAGAATCATAGAGTCATAAAGTCATACAGCATGGCTCAACCAGTCCACGCCGAGCATAATCTCAATCTAAACTAGTCCCACCTGCCTGCTCCTGGCCCATTTCCTTCCAAACCTTTCCTATTCATGTATTTCTTTAAGTGTCTTTTAAATGTCGTAACTGTGCCCACATCCACCACTTCCTCAGAAAGTTCATTGCACATGCGAACCACCCTCCATGTAAACTATTTGCCCCCATGTCATTTTTAAATCTCTCTCCTCGCACCTTAAAAATATGCCCCCATCCTAGCGAAAATACACCTACCATTAACCCTATCTATATGCCTCATGATTCTATAAACTTCTATAATGTCACCTCTCAACCTCCTATGTTCCAGTGAAAAACATCCTGACCTACCCAGCCTTTCTTTATAATTTAAACCCACCATTCCCGGCAACAGCCTTGGTAAATCTCTTCCAAACCCTTTCCAGTTTAAACAGTATCCTTCCTATAACTGGGTGATCAGAACTGGACATAGTATTCCAGAAGAGGCCTTACCAATATTCTGACAACCTCAACATGACTTCCCAACTCTTATACTCCAAGGACTGAGCAACAAAGGCAAGCGTACTGAAAGCATTGTTAACCACCCTGTCTTCATGCGACACAAACTTCAAAGAATTATGTACCTGAAACCCTAGAGTCCCTATTCTACAACACTTTAGGGTGGTGTGGTGGCTCAGTGCTTAGCACTGCTGCCTCACAGCGCCAGGGACCTGGGTTTGATTTCAGCCTCGGGAGACCATCTGTGTGGAGTCTGTACATTCTCCCCATGTCTGTGTGGGTCCCCTCTAGGTGCTCTGGTTTCCTCCCACAGTCCAATGACTAAATTAACCATAGTATCCAGGGATGTGTAGCAAGGTGGATTAGCCATGGAAGGTGCAGGATTGCAGGGATAGGGTGGGTCTTGATGGGATGCTCTTCAGAGGATTTTTGTGGACCTGTTGGGCCGAATGGCCTGTTTCCAAACTGTACGGATACTATGATACTTCCCAAGGCCCCACCATTAATTGTATAATTCCTGCCTATTGTTGTACCAAAATGCAATACCTCACATTTACCCAGATTAACCTCCAGCTACCATTTTTCAGCCCATTGACCCATTTGATCAAGATCCCTTTGTCAAAAACCTTCTTTATTGTCTACTCTGCCACCAATTTTGGGATTGTCTGCCAACTTACTAACCGTGTCTATAGGTATCCTTGTCATCCAGATACAAAGAACAAGGAACAATATAGCACAGGAACAGGCCCTTCGGCCCTCCAAGCCTGCACTGACACATTTTGCCCTTCCATACTAAAACTGTCTTCACTTACTGAATCCTTATCACGGAGCATCTGTGCTGAGCACACAACAACAAACCTGATATTCCGGTCGCCATCCATTTTAATTCCACCCCCCACTCCCCTGTGACATGAGCATCCTTGGCTTCCTCCACTGTAAGAGTGAGAAGTAACAACACCTCATGTTTCACCTTGGGAGCTTGCAGTCAAATGGCCTTAATATTGAGTTCACCAGCTTCAAAATCCCTCCACCTCCTGCCTTCTCCTATGTCCATCCCTCCCACTCCCGACCTGACCTAACCTGCCCATTTTCCTACTCACCTATCCGCTCCACCCTTCCCACAGACCAATCACAATTACTCCCTACGTGTATTCACCTATCACCATCTCTCCTACCTTCTACCCAGCCCCAACCCCAACCACGCCCTCCCTCTATTTATTTCTGGGCTGACTTCTCCCTCCCAAGTCCTGACGAAGGATTTCAGCCCAAAACATTGACTTCCTTGCTCCTCAGGTGCTGTCAGACCTGGTGTTTTTATATTTGATTCAGGTGAGGATGTGTAACGTAATAATGAGGACAAACTACAATTAACAGAATTGTTGGTGTGGTTCAGTCCCTCTCCATGGGAGATAACCCACCTTGCCGAACAACTCACCTCCCCCCCCCAACTCCCGGCACCAACACTGAAACTAGACTGCAGGATCCATGGCAATGACCTCAACATCCCCCGCGAGCTCCATAGCAATGGCCCAAACAACACCACAGTCACCATGGTAGCTACTGTTGGTTCAAGACAGCAATGATGCGTGAATAGCTGGCAGCGCCAGAGAACAAGTTCAACTGAACAAGGTGATGGAGCGGTGCACGCAGATTCACCAGGAACTGGGAATACACCCAGATCCACCAGGGAAATGGGGAATACACCCAGATTCACCAGGGAAACCAGGAATACACCTAGATCCACCAGGGAAACCAGGCATACACCTAGATCCACCAGTAACTGGGAATACACCTAGATCCACCAGGGAAATGGGGAATACACACAGATCCACCAGAAACGGGGAATACACCCAGATTCACCAGGAACTGGGAATACACCCAGATCCACCAGGGAAATGGGGAATACACCCAGATCCACCAGGAACTGGGAATACACCCAGATTCACCAGGGAAACCAGGAATACACCTAGATCCACCAGGGAAACCAGGCATACACCTAGATCCACCAGTAACTAGGAATACACCCAGATTCACCAGGAACTGGGAGTACACCCAGGTTCACCAGAAAAAATTATTGGGAGCGCGCCCGGATTCAAAAGGCAAGCTGGGAGTAAACTCAGATTCACCCATTAAACCAAATTCAGTTGGTAAACAAGACTGGATGAGACAGCATAAAGTGAAAAGATGTCAACAAGTTTGATGGGAAAGAGGCTACTTTATCTCACTGTTGATTTTAATCCCAGTTGTGGCCCAATTTGCTTTGAAGGGGTATCCCTCTTTGTGATTCTTACTATGACTGACTGATGTACTGTTTATTATGTAGGGTCGGCAGGAATTTAGGCAAGTGCTATTGATGTTGTTCTCCAACAGTTGGCAGAAAGCCCCGTTGCCTCCTTCACTGATTTATTTACATCTGAAAAATATGCCCCTTGTAGAGCGAGCTACCAGAACCATCAATGGAGGTAAGATTGTAGAATGAAAAAAATAGCAAACCAAGTCAACAGAAAGATCCCTGACCTGAGTTCTGCTTGTCTCTCCACAGATGATGTCATATCTGCTGAGTATTGCCAGTATATTCTGCTTTATTTGCAGAAAATAAAGCTTGGTGTGTCGGAAATAACATATCGGCATGAATAGCTAGTTTGGTTAGCTAACAGGATTCAGAGAGTTGGCATAAAGCTCATGGGCCAAGGAGTGGCAATTGGATTTTATTTAGATAAATGTGAGGTGCTGCATTTTGGAAAAGCAAATCAGGGCAGGATTTATACACTTAATGATAAGGTCCTGGGGAGTGTTGCTGAACAAAGACACTTCAGAGTGCAGGTTCATATTTCCTTGAAAGTGGAGTCACAGGTAGACAGGGTAGTGAAGAAGGTGTTTGGTATGTTTGCCTTTATTGGTCAGTGCATTGAGTGTCGGAGTTGGGAGGTTAGGCCACTTTTGGAATACTACATGAAATTCTGGTCTCCCTGCTATGGGAATGATGTTGTGAAACTTGAAAGGGTTCAGAAAAGATTTATGAGGATGTTGCCAGGATCGGAGAGTTTGAGCTATAGGGAGATGCTGAATAGGCTGGGGCTATTTTCCCTGGAGTGTCAGAGGCTGATGGGGTAACCTTATCGAGGTTTATAAAATCATGAGGGGCATAGATTCAGTGAATAGCCAAGGCCTTTGCCCCAGGGTAACGGAGTTCAAAACTAGAGGGCATAGGTTTATGGTGAGAGGGGAAAGATTTAAAAGGGGCCTAAGGGGCAACTTTTTCACGCAGAGGGTGGTGTGTGTATGCAATGAACTGCCAGAGGAAGTGGTGGAGGCTGGTACAATTACAATATTTAAAAGGCTTCTGGACGGGTACATGAATAGGAAGGGCTTGGAAGGATATGGGCCATATGCCGGAAAATGGGACTAAATTAATTTAGGATATCTGGTCAGCATGGATGAGTTGGACCAAAGGGCCTGTTACCTGTTGTACAGCTCTATGACTCTGAGTCTATAAATAGGTCTGTATTGGATTGGCAAGTTAATAAGTTTCATGCCACAGGGGTTAATGCTGGAACTGCAATTTCTTATGTTATACAAGTGTCTTGCATGAAGAGACAGGCATGGTGGCCAAATGTGATGACATAAGATGTGGATAAGTTGTGAAAGAACACAAGAAAACTACAGCAAGATACAGAAAGGTTAAGCAAGTTGGCAAAAGTCTGGTAAAACGGGAAAAAAGTGAAATTGCCCTTTTTGGTAGGAAGAATGTCTCTTACTATTCATGGGTTTTCTGATTTTTTTTATGCTTTTTCTGATAAGCAAGTAAGAGAATTTCAGCCAGCTGGATTATTAATATTCTTCTCTAATCATATATTAGTATTATTAATAGGTTAAAACCTCGATTAATATTAAACAGATGATTTTAACTCTTCCTGCTTGGTTTAATCCAGGCAGACAACAACTCAAATTTGGCTAAATGGCTCATCAGCCAGTATCCCTTAGTTTTAATTCTAACCTATTTCTATGAGCAGGAAAGCATAACACCAGTAGCGAACAGTTCTGAAGAAGGGTCACTGGACTCAAACATTAATTTTGTTTTCTGTCCACAGGGGTTATCTGACCTGCTAAGGTTCTCCAGCATTTTTGTGTGTGAGTATTTCAGGTCTGGAATGCACTACCTGAAAGTGTGGTAGAGGCAAGTTCAATTGAGACATTCGGAGGTTGGTGGGAAGGGAGGGCGCTGGATGATTATTTGAATAGAAACAATGTGCAAGGTTATGGGGAAAATGCAGAAGAATGGCACAAAGCTATAATGCACATTTGGAGGGCAGATATGATTGGATAAGTTATTTCTTTCTGTGTTGTAACACTTTTATGATTCAGTTCGCATTATGGTTGTAAGATGAAGAAGGATAAGATCAGGATTGAGTGGATTGGGCTGGTTGGGCAAAATGGGCTATTCTCTGTTCTCCGATCATTGTAATCTTGTATTATCTAATTAAGGTTTGAAATCATTGATCTCATACTTCAGCCTTACAATGTGAATATGAGGCGAGGTGCCTTAACAAATAACACCAATACATCTTACAAGCAATCATCAGCAATTCTGAGATGAAAAACATTCAAATCAACCAGTTTTATTCGAAGGATTGTCATTGCCTTTGTGAATATTAATATGATGCCAATCTACTAATATTACTAAACAGTTAACTTGGGAGTCCAACATGATTATTCACAACCAGTGTTTTCATTGTCCTCTATAGGAAGTGCCCACAGTACTCACAGATCAAATAAACACTTCCTTTGAGGAACACATTGCTAACCACTTCACTGGCAAAACACTGCAAAATGAAACAGTTTTGGATCTGGTACAAGAAGGATTGATGAATTTGTTTCCTTTAACAGCCTGGCTAATGTACAATTTCATGTAAGAACATTTCTAGTGCTGCACTAAATTTTGTCAACATTTACCTGATGTAATCTGTTCATTATTTCAAATTTTCAACAATTTCAAAAGATCGATAAGTATATTTAAAGGTTTGTGCAAGTAACTCAATGTAAAATGCCTGTCCCATCTTAATATGCATAGATAATGCCTATCCCTCCATGAATATCTGAAAAAAAAGTAAGTGAAACCAAACACAATCTATCAAACAAACTTGCTAATCTACTTCAAGTGCTACTGCCAAATACTCTGCATGTGCCCTATCATTCTCCGCAGCTGATTATTTTCTCAATTTGTGGTCACGACTTTTTCCATTCACTCAGGATGTGGGAATGTGCATTTATCGCCCATCCCTAGTTGCCTGTTAGAAGGTAGTTCTTTGACCACTGCAGCCCATGTCCTGTAGGTTGACCAACAATGGCTTTGGGTCGGGAATTCCAAGATTTTGACCCAGACCCAGTGAAAGAACAGCAATATATTTCCAAGTAAGGATAGTGAGTGGCTTGGAGGGGTATTCACAGGTGGTGGTGCTCCCATCTGTAGTCCTTGTCCTTCTAGGTCCTTTATTTATTCATTAATAGGATGTGGGCATCGCTGGCTAGGCAGAAGTTATTGCCCATCCATAATTGCCCAGAGGGCAGTTCAGAATCAACCACATTGCTGTGGGTCTGGAGTCATATGTAGACCAGACCAGGTAAGGATGGCAGTTTCCTTCCCTAAAGAACATTAGTGAGCCAGATGGATTTTTCCCGATGATTGACAATGGATTCATGGTCTTTACTAGATTCTTAATTCCAGGTATTTTATTGAATTCAAATTCCAAAATCTGCTGTGGCAGGATTTGAACCCAGGTCCCCAGAATGTTATCCAGGTCTCTGGATTAACAGTCTGGCAATAATACCACCAGGCCATCACCTCCCAAAAAGGAAGTGGTTGTCAGTTTGGAAGGTGCTTTCTAAAGACCTTTGCTAAATTTCTGAGTGCCTCTTGTAGATAATACATACTGCTGCTATTGAGCATTGATGATGGAAGTAGACGCTTGTGGATGTGGTGCTAATTAAGCAGGCTGCTTTGTCCTGGGAGATGTCAAGGGTTTCTTCAATGCTGCATCCATCCAGGCAAGTGGGAAGTATTCCATCATACTCTTGACGTAGGCCTTATATATGGCGGACAGGCTTTAGGGAATCAAGAGGTGAGTTACTTGCCATTGTATTCCTAGCCTCTGACTTGCTCTTGTAGCCATTGTGTTTGTATGGTGAATCGAGTTGTGGTTTTGGTCAATGGTCACCTCAAGATGTTGATAGATCGGGATTCAGTGTTGCTAACATCATTGAATGTCAAAAGGCGATGCTTAGATTGTGTTATATTGGTGATGGTAATAGTCTGGCACTTGTGTGGCGCGAATGTTACTTGCCACTTGTCAGCCCAAGCCCAGATATTGTCCAGATCTTGTTGTATTTGAATATAGTTGCTTCAGTATCTGAGAAGTCACGAATGGTGCCGAATGTTGTGCAATCGTCGATGAACAATGTTCAGCACCGTTCACGACTCCTCAGATACTGAAGCAGTCTCAGTTCAAATGCAACAAGATCTGGTCAATATTCAGGCTTGGGCTGGCAAGTGGCAAGTGACATTCATACCACACAAATGCCAGGCTATGATCATCACCAATATGAGACAATATAGCTACAGCCACATGACATTCAACAGTGTTATCATTACTGAATCCCCCCTATCAACATTCATAGAATCCCTACAGTGTGGAAATAGGCCCTTCGGCCCAACAAGTCCACACCAAACCTCAGAGCATCCCACCCAGACCCACCCCCCCAACAACCCATCTAACCCACACCTCCCTGAACACTACGGGCAATTTAGCATGGCCAATCCACCTAACCTGCACATCTTTGGACTGTGGGAGGAAACTGGAGCACCCGGAGGAAACCCGCCACAGACACAGGGAGAATGTGCAAACTCCACACAGACAGATGCCCGAGGCTGGAATCAAACCCGGGTCCCTGGCGCTGTGAGGCAGCAGTGCTAACTACTGAGCCACCATGCCGCCCCTGGGGGTTATCATTGACCAGAAACTCAACTGGACTCACCACATAAATATAGTGGCTACAAGAGCAGGTCAGAAGCTAGGAATACTACAGCAAGTAACTCAGCTCCTGACTCCCCAAACCCTGTCCACCATCTACAAGGCACAAGTCAGGAATATGTTGAAATATTCTCCACTTGCCTGGATGTGTGCAGCCCCAACAACACTCAAGAAGTTTGACACCATCCAGAACAAAGCAGCCCACTTAATTGCCACCACACCCACTGTACCGAGACTCAGTAGCAGCAATGTGTACTATGTACAAGATACCCTGTAGAAAATCATCAAAGGTCCTCAAACAGTACCTTCCAAACCACAACAACTTCCATCTAGAAGTACAAGGTCAGCAGATACATGGGAACACCACCCCTTCAAGTTCCCCTCCAAGCCACTCACCATCCTGACTTGGAAATATATTGTCAGTTGCTGGGTCACAATTCTGGAATTCACTCCCTAAGGGCATTGTAGCTCAACCTACAGCAGGTGGACTGCAGCAGTTCAACAAGGGCAACTAGGGACGGACAATAAAAATGCTGACCAGTCAACATTGTCCAAAATCATTGATTATTACAAATTGAAGGTAGTCATTTCTGTGAAGCAGATGTAAACACGGGCAACCTTCAAAATGGAACCTGCAGGCCACAATTCACGAAAACAATCAAGATCTCATTGGTTGTACAAGGAAACAGAACTGATTTCCTCTCATCTTGAACTGTCAGTATCTCCAATAAAGAGATAACAAGGCATAGAGCTAGAAGAACACAGCAAGCCAAGCAGCATCAGAGGAGCAGGAAAGCTGACATTTCGGGCCTGGACCCTTCTCCAATATCCTCTTTTATGTAATGCTGCTATTCTCAGATGATGTGAGATGGAGAGAACAAGCAATGATAATCATACAGCACCACAATCTACTACTGTTGGCCTGACGTGGCTTGTGCTGCATTTATCGGAATTAGATCCCTGTGTAAGAGGTCCATGTGGAGGCACTCCATGGCCTCCTCCTTAGAGTTCTCTATGTCCTGCTGTCTGGAGGAGTATGCTAAACTATCAAGGGCTGGAAGCCTTACAAGATGGTTGTTCGCTGACAAAGTTTATCCTCTGCAACCATGTCTGTTAATTGTGTTATGCAACTGCCTGGCTGAGGTCAGGTGTAGATATAGTCCAGCCCATTATTCCACAGGGCCACAATGAAGCAGATGATAAGCTTGCTGAAGATCAAGTTCCAATGCTTGGACATGTCTGGAGATGTTTTGCAGAACACCCCTGACTGTGTGTGACCCATAATTTTAGCATGCTAGGCTGTGTCCAACCCAAGCAAGCAACCACAGAAGAAATGTTGTAGACAATTCTGGGCACTTCAGAAGGAATGTGTACACCTTGGACAGAGAACAAAAGAGATTTGCAAGAATGGTTTCGGGGTCAGAAACTTTGATGTTGAATATCAATTAGGACTGTTTTACTTAGAAAGGAGAATCTGAGGGGAAATTTGATAAAAATTTTCAAAATCATTAACTGTCTGGATAGGATACATGATGAGAAATTCTTTCCACTCATAGCAAGATCAAGAGTAAGAGGCACAGATCTGAAGTGCAGAAGAAGCAAATACAATGCAAGACAAATCTTTTTCACACCGTAAGCAGCTAGTTAGTTAACAAGGAGTATAGAGTGATGATATTTGCTTAACTTCAATTACCCAAACATTGATTGGGATAGTATTGGAATAAGAAAGCAAAAGAATTTCTGAACAGTGGAGCACTTCCTTGACTGTAGTCAACATTTTTACTCTTATATCTTACCTATCTTTTCAAAGCACTTTTGTACCCTTGAGTATTAAATGTCCAGCCCTCACCATTTTTAAATTATATTCCTGTCATAACTACTGCATCATATAGCCACTTGGCTGTTTTTGCTTTAGCTCACCAGTCATATTCAGCATATTTTGTACGCTTACTTACGTGCTTTCTAAGGCCACCTTTGTATTCTTCATGGTCCTTCTCAGTCTGCTTCAATCTATTATGGTGCTATGTCCTATAGTACTGGCAAACTCGCTTTCTGCAACATATTCACCTTTTCCATTCCTATATGTTAATATCCATCCTCCTGCTAAATTAATTTAAACTGTTCCCAAACACACGAGTAAACCTCCCCTTAAGAATACTGATACTATCCCAGTCCCTCTAGAATACAGCATCCATCCCCAAAACTAGTTCCAATGTCCCAGAATCTAAGAAGATTGTGAATCTTTGTAATTCTCTACCCCACAAGGCTATGCATACTGAGTCCTTGCCAATGTTCACACCTGGGATTGATAGATTTATGGATAAGGGAATTGAAGGATTTGGCAATAGAATGGGAAGGTAAAGCTGATTTTGATCATATTGAATGTTGGTGCAATCTCAGTGGGCTATATAGAGAGAATCATAGAGTCCCTACAGAGCAGAAAGAGGCCATTTGGAACATCTAGTCTACACGAACCCTCCGAGGACCATCCCACCCAGACCCAGACCCTCACCCAATCCCCATAGCACTGCATTTACAATGGCTAATCCATCTAGCCTGCACATCTTTAGATTGTGGGAGGAAACTGAACACCCAACAGAAACCCACATAGACAAGAGGCAAGCATGCAAACTCTACACCGTGACCCAAAGTTGGAATCGAACCCAGGTCCCTGGCGTTATGAGCCACCCTGCCACCCACTACAGACTGTCCTTCCTGCTCTTGTTCTTGTGCCTCCTTTTAAAATCTTATTTTAAATTTAATTTTAATTTTTGACTCTCCCATCTTTTGCTGCCCCTTTTTATGTCTTTTGGGGATACCATCATTTCCCATTGTTATCAATTGTCCCATTTGCTAGGTTTTCTTTCTCATTTATCTGATTTCATTGTTATAAATTTAAAAACACTTTTTTACTTTATTGTTATCATTTGTGACATTTAAAGCAGAGGATAGAACATAGAGATTTTAAGTTTCTTAATTTTCATTTCTGTGTTCTAAGGCCATTTAATCACTCACATGGTAACAAACTCAACAAATGATCCATATTAATTAAAGACCTCCAGTTGGTGCTTCTACTAAATTGTGTTTGCAACTATATTTAAATATTTAACAGGAGATTGTATCTGTCTCTAAGGCACCTCGTGACAGACAGTTGTGCCCTCATCAGTGTAGATCTCATAACATTTATCACCAGACTCTGCCAGTGACAGTCATGCTAGCTGTAATTTTGAATTTTATCACAGCCAGATCATTAAGAGTAAGATATGGATCTTTGTGCATCTTGAAGGCAGCGGCACACTAGTGACAGCTACTCTCTTCACCGTGACTGGATAACATATCAGGTTCATAAGATCAAAGACCACAGGGAATTAGACCAGATGCATGGTGCCCTACAATCCTCTACTGGAAAGATCTAAATCCTTCAAGAACACTGTCCTAATATATCCATCTGAAGAGTTGTGGCCTTTGAAGACAGTGAGATCCTAGAAGAAGGAAACTTAAAAGGGGAAAATCAGAAGGTAGGAGAGGAGGTACAGTTGGAAATTATATTCTAGGGAGAGATATTCCTTCTGCATGATGAAGTAATCTTTTCCTGTCATACTTCAAGAACTCACCCTCCTTTCTCTCCATCGTGGTCTTCAGCATTATATCCAGGTAAACATTAAGAAGTAACGTTTCACTCTGCCCTGGCTACCAAGCTTCTGGTTCCCCTGTGACATCTTATTGCTCTACACTATAAGGCTTTGGTATTATGCACAGATTTCTCTTCCAAGACAATCAGCAGAGATGGCTTCTGTGGGTATCCAAATGAGTTCCATGCTTCATTTACTTTCATTCGTGTCACCACTCATTCTAACTGTCTCCATAATCAGTTAAGTGTGTAACTGAAAATCTAAATTCCATTCTGTTTTGATCAGATGTGGTTTCCTGACAAAAATAATTCCAACTCCTTTTTCCAGCCTCTGTGATAAAAACCCAGCCCTTAATAAACATTCAAACACCTGCATTATCTTGACGGCACATCAGCTAATTAAGTTATACCCTGAGATAAATAGGGCGGTTCAATATCAAATGACAGAATTTCAAGGTTTAAAGAAAGGACTGATTCCCAGAATCATGTTGCATTAATTATCCTAGTGAAAATTAATCAGATTTAAATTAAAATAAGTTACAATGGGAAAATAAAGTTCATACTATTAAAGCTGTCTACATGGCATTGTTGTACAATACAGTAGTCTCATTTGTCAAAGCTAATAGGTTTGAATCTCAATAAAGATTTCTTCCACCTCCAAAGGATACGCCATTGCTTTTGATGTGACTTATGACAGAAGTGGCCGAACATGAAATTCAAACTACATGTTTTGCTCAACCATGCTTTACTACCAGACTTGAGAAAGTTGACCTGGAGTCTAACATGAAAAATAATAGTGGAGGGAAGATAATCTTATCTAATGGACTGCTTTTCTGTAGCCAATTAAAGTTTAGGGAAACTTTCAGCTGAAGATCTTAGGATATTCATACAATGACTATTGACGTTAATGGAAATTAACCAGAAAATACTGGAAATACTCAAGTCAAATTGGATTTGCAGATAGGAAAACAATGTTTCAAATTGAATATTACTCACATGGGTACTGCTTGTCTTCATGGCTAAGCCCACTGAGTATAGGAGCTAAGCCATCATGTTGAGGTTGTACAGGGCATTGGTGAGGCCACTGTTGGAGTACTGTGTCCATTTCTGGTCACCCTGGCATAGGAAGGGTATTATTGAATTGGACAGGGTTCAGAAAAGATATACAAGGATGGTGCTGGGACTAGAGGGTTTGAATTATAAGGGGAGGCTGTATAGGCTGGGGCTTTTTTCACGGGAGCGTAGGAAGTTGAGGGGTGACCTTATAGAGGTTTATAAAATCATGAGGGGCAGAGATAAGACAAATAGCAAAGGTCTTTTCCCCAGGGTGTGGGAGTTCAAAATTAGGGGGCATAGATTTAAGGTAAGAGGGGAAAGATTTAAGAGGGGTAACTTTTTCATACAGGGAGTGGTGCGTCCATGGAATAACTACCAGAGGAAGTGATGGATGCAGGTTCAGTTACAACATTTAAACATCTTTTGGACAGGTAGATGAATAGGAAAGGTTCAGAGGGTTATGGGCCAAATACAGGCAAATGAGACTAATTTGAGAAACCTGATCGACAAGGATAAGTTGGACCAAAGGATCTGTTTCCATGCTGTGTGACTCTATGACTCTATTAATGTTGGCCTACCCAGCGATGCCCATATCCCGTGAAAAAGTGAAAACAGAGCCCAGACTATCTCAACTTACTCTGGAAATGTAATGTATCACAAACATTTGAGCAACAGGTGAAGATGGTCATTTTGCTCTGTTACCATACCCAGAAGAAGGATACTGCTGTTCAGCCACTCTGCCTTTGGCCTACCACACTTATGAGCAATGTGGTGTATGACCTGAGCCATGAGCTAATTGGCACAACGTCAATAAGATTAAAGAGATAAGTACATGGCTCTAAGTTTGGTGTGGGCGAAACAAGTTTGAATTCTTGGAGCATTGGCACTAGTACTGGATAAAGTAGGTGCTATGGGATAGGCTCCACCTGAATCATGCTGGGACCAGAATCCTGGAGATTCGTATAACTAGGGCTGTAGATGTAGCTTCAAACTAAACAGTGAGGGGGAGGGTTCAGTTGCATGGAAAATTATAAAATCAAAGTTAAAGGAGAAAGTAGGAGTGTAGGTTAGGATGGGAAGGTGATGGCCGAGTGGTATTATTGATGGACTGTTAATCCCAGAGACCCAGATAGTGTTCGGGGGACTCAGGTTCGAATCCCGCCACGGCAGATGGTGGAATTCAAATTCAATAAAATATCTGGAATTAAGAATCTAATGATGACCATGAATCCATTGTTGATTGTCGGAAAAACCTATCTGGTTCACTAATGTCCTTTAAGGAAGGAAACTGCCATCCTCACCTGGTCTGGCCTACATGTGACTCCAGACCCACAGCAATGTGGTTGACCCTTAACAGCCCTCTGGGCAATTAGGGATGGGCAATAAATGCTGCCTAACCAGCGACGCCCTTATCCCGTGAATGAATAAAGAAAAATTAGTGATGAGGCTGATTGTTACCAGAAAAGAAAAAGGAACAGAATGTGTGAATGTTATATTGCATTAAGGAATCACACAAGAAGAGTGATATTTAATAATAGAACAAACTCATAGGCTTTGTATCTAGATGCATGAAGCATACAGGATAAAATTAATGAGTTAACAGCACAAATAGAAGTGAATGGGTATGAGTTGCTGATGATTCCTGAAGCATGGTTGCAGAAAGTTCAGGTTTGGAATTGAATATCCAAGTCTATTCAGTGTTTTGAAAAGATAGGCAGGAAGGAAAGGAGATGTTGTAGCTTTGCTGTAAAGCAAGAGATCTGTGCTGCAGTGAGAAATCATAATGGCATTGGAGATCAAGATGTAGAATCAGTCTGGATAGAAATAAGAGACAGCAAAGGAAAGAAATTCTTGATGGGAATGATGTGTAGGTCCCCAAACAGCAGTTCCACAGCACGGAACAATATAAACCAGGAAATGCTAACAGCTTGTAAGAAAGGTACAGCAATAACCATGATTGGTTTTAATATGTTTATAGAGTGGATTAACTGAGTTGGCAAGGGTGGACTTGAGGGAGAGTTCATTGAATGCATTAGAGATTGTTTCTTGGAGCAACATGATGTGGAACTAACCAGGGAGCAGGCTATTCTGGATTCCATATTGTGTCATGAGGTGGGATTAGTGAATGATCTTATTGTAGAAGAATCTCTAGGGAAGAGTGATCATAGGATTCTAGAATTCCAAAGTCAGTTTGAAGGCGAGAGACTGAAGTCCAACACTAATATTTGGGAATTATCAAAGGTAATTACATTTTCACAAGCACAGGTTTCACCCCAGTGGACTGAGCAGGAAGTCTAAAAAGGCAAGACACTTGATGAGCAATGGCTGATGTTAAAGGAGACAATGAATTCCTCCTAACTAAAATATTTTCCAAAGAGGAAGAAAGATTGCAAAAGGAGGAAAAATATACTTGGCTAAGCAAGGAAGTTAGAGATAACAACGACATAAACAAAGGCATACCATATTGCAAAGGTCAGAGGCCAGCTAGAAGATTGGGAATATTTTAAAGATCAACAAAGGGTTACTAAGAAAAAGGTAATAGAAAGAGCAAAGTTTATGATTATAATGTAGTAAATTATGAAAGAAAACTAGTACAAAATATAAAATCAGATAGCAAAATCTTCTACAAGTATATAAAGGGAAGAGAGTAGCTAAAGTGCATGATGATAAGACTGGGGAATTAATAGTGGAAAGTACAGAACCGGTGGACACACTACATCAATATTTTGCCTCAGTTTTCACAATGACATTACAACCATCCTGGTGGTAACAGGAAATGCATAGAAAGAGTGGAACTTGGAACACTCATCACCACTAGGAAAAAGTAATGTGCAAACTGTTTGAGTTGAAGACAGACAAGACCCAGGGCTTGATGGCATACAACTTAGGGTCTTAAAGGAAGTGACAGCAGGGACAATGCATCCATTAGTTGTAATATTCCAAAAATCACTGGAGGAAGTATGTAGGAAACTATGAACTGGTCAGTTTAACATCTGTCATTAGGAAATTGTTAGATCCATTATAAAGGAAGTAATATAGAATATTTGGAAAATCAAAACACAATCTGTTACAGTCAGCATGGTTTTATGAAGGGTGAATCATGTGACTAATTTGCTAGCATTCTTTGTTGACGTGACTAGCAAGTGGATAATGGGAATCCAGATATTCTATACCTGTAAAGCTTTTGATAAGATGTCACATGAAGATTAATACATAAAGTAATATCTCATGGGACTGGGGTAATTTATTAGTTTGGATAGAGGATTGGCTAACAAACAGAAAGCAGAGAATTGGGATAAACGGGTCTTTTCCTAGTTGGCAAAATGTAACTATTGGGGTGCCTGAGGGTTCAGTCCTTGAGCTCCAACTATTTACAATCTATCTTAATGACTTGAATGCAGGGATACCAAGTACTAGAGATAAATTTTCAGCTGTCACCAAAATAGGTGGGAAAGTAAGTTACAATAAAGAAATAAGAAATGTACAAATAGATATAGGTAAGTTAGGTGAATGAGCCAAAATCTGGCAGATGGAGTTTAACACAGTTAAGTGTGAGGTTATCCATTTTGGTTGGAAGAATAGAAAGGCAACTTATTATCTAAATGAAGAGAAACTTGAGTGCTTTTGTGCAGAGGAATCTAGGTGTTCTCATGCACAAATTACAGAAAGCTGATATGCAGGCACAACAGGTAATAAGGAAGGCAAATGAAATGTTTGCATCTATTGCTAAGGAACAGAGTGTAAGTGTAGCAAAGTGTTGCCTCAACTGTGCAAGGCATTAGTAAGACTGCACCGACAATATTGTGTGCAGTTTTTGGAATGTTGTTCCATTGGAGTCAGTTCAAGAAATTCACTAGATTGATTCCAGGGATGAGACAAAAACCTCAAGCGAGATTGAGCAGTCATAGAGTCATAGAGGTCTACAGCTCATAAAAAGGCCCCTGGGCCCATTGTATTCACGTCGATCAAAAACAACCACCTAACAATTCTGATCCCATTTTGTAGCACTTGGCCAATAGACTTGTATGCCTTAGCGTTGCAAATGCACATCTAAATACTTCTTACATGTTATTAGGATTTCTGCCTCTACCATTCTTACAGCCAGTGAGTTCCAGATTCCCACCATCCTCTGGGTGAAAAAGTTTTTCTCCACATTTCCTCTAAAACTTCTTTCCTTTATCTTAAATCTATGTCCCCTCTTCATTGATCCTTCCAATAAGGGATAACATTTCTTCCTATCTACCTTATCTGTTCCCCTCATAATTTTATATATCACATGTCCTTTCTCAATCTTCTCTGTTCCAAGGAAAACAACTCCAGTTTGATTAATCTCTTTTCATAACTGAAATGCTGCAGCCCAGCAACATCCTGGTAAATCTTCACTGCATTCTCTTCAGTGCTATCACATTCCTCCTATAACATGGATTCCAGAACTGCACACAATATCTGGCTGTGGCCTAACCAATGTTTTGTACAGCTCAAACATAATGTCCTTACTCTTAAACTCTATGCCTCGACTACTATCATCAGACACCTATCTTTAAAATAAATACCATTCAACCTTGCCAAATTTCCTTGTTTCCTAACTGGCCTATAATGTCTATGCTTTCCTGACTCAATTTCTATCACTTCTAGTTCTACTCACTCATCTTCCCTGCTTATCATTTTATCTAGATCCTACCTCCCTGCCAAATTAGTTTAAACCCTTAACAGCACAAGCAAATCTCCCCTCAAGAATGCTGGTCCCATTCCAGTTTAGGTGCAACCTGTCTGCCTTGTACAGGTTCCACAACCCCCAATGACATTCCCAATGCACAGAAATCTAAAACCCTTCCTCCTGCACCATATCTTCAGCTGTGTCTTCATCTGAACTAACCTCCTATTCCTATATTCACTCACTCATGGCACCAGAAGTAAACTAGAGATATCCACATTTTGAGTCCTGTTTTTTAATCCACTTCCCAGCTTCCTAATTTCTGCTTTCAGGACCACATCCCTTTTTCTACCAATGTCATTTAGTCCTATATCCTCTGGAGTTTCAAAGAATGAGACATATTGTAATTGAGGTAGCAAGATGCTAAACAGAATTGGCAAAGTAGACGTAGAACAGATGTTTCCCCTTACAGGGCAATCTAGAATGAGAGCTCATAGTCTTGAGCTAAGAGGTGGCAGAGGAATTACTTCTCTCAAAGGACCATGAACCTGTGGAATTCACTACACCAGAGTGAGTGGATAATGGGAAACTGAATAAACTAAAGGATGGGAGAGATTTTTAATTAACGACAGGTTAGAGGGTAACGCGGAACAAGCAGGCAAGTGGGGTTGAGGCCGAGATGAAATCATTGATGGTGGTATAAAATGGCAGAGCAGATTTGAGTGGCTGAATTGTCGACTCCTGTATTTGGGTTTTATGTTCTTATGACTCTTGTTTGGAATTAGGAATAGGGATTTTAAAATCAAGATGTTGCTTGGCATCAGATACATGCCTTGCTATTTTCTTACCCAATTTTTTTACAATCCTATCCTGATAACTTGTAATGTAATTTTACCATGTGGGTGTTGATAGTGAAAGTTATTATGTGGTCAGAATAAGTTAAAATTTTGGGTGGAATTTTAACATTTGAGTATGTATACTTTTGTAATGCTTAACAATGTTTTACTCCATTCATGCTACAGGGATGGATTCATCTTTTCAACCTCTCAGGAAACCTTTCCCAGTCCAGCAATAACATGGAGATCTCCATGAAATGTGAATCCTTGCTATCCTCACAGCCAAACTTCAAATCTCTGCGAGTCAAAATGTAAGCAACTCTAACATTGATTAGCTCTCAGATATGCCTGTTGTTTGCTGTTGTTATTCTGTAAATGTATGTTTAACATAGAACATAGAACAATACAGCGCAGAACAGGCCCTTCGGCCCTTGATATTGCACCGCCCTGTGAACTAATCTAAGCCCATCCCCCTACACTACCCCATCATCATCCATATGCTTATCCAAGGACTGTTTAAATGCCCGTAATGTGGCTGAGTTAACTACATTGGCAGGCAGGGCATTCCACGCCCTTACCACTCTCTGAGTAAAGAACCTGCCTCTGACATCTGTCTTAAATCTGTCACCCCTCAACTTGCAGCTATGCCCCCTCGTACCAGCCGACGTCATCATCCT
>JAHRHZ010000204.1:836095-878331 GCA_024137785.1 Ginglymostoma cirratum | reverse complement strand
GTACGAGGGGGCATAGCTGCAAATTGAGGGGTGATAGATTTAAGACAGATGTCAGAGGCAGGTTCTTTACTCAGAGAGTGGTAAGGGCGTGGAATGCCCTGCCTGCCAATGTAGTTAACTCAGCCACATTAGGGACATTTAAACAGTCCTTGGATAAGCATATGGATGATGATGGGATAGTTTAGGGGGATGGGCTTAGATTAGTTCACAGGGCGGCGCAACATCAAGGGCCGAAGGGCCTGTTCTGCGCTGTATTGTTCTATGATCTATGTTCTATGACTAGGCCTAAAAAAAAGTGCTCAAAAAGCAAATCATTCTTTTCTTTCATAAATTGTACTTTCAATTGTCATTTATTTATTCCTTCTAATTCAGATGAGTGTCCACTCTCTATCATGTGAAGCATCACAGTCTGTTTTATGGTTAAGGTAAAGACATTGCAGTAATTCAAGTTGTTCTTGTATGATTTTTTGATATACTCACAATGTTTGTGAGCACATGTTAACACTTCTTCTTGTAGAGGTTTAGCTAAGCTAATCAATTTTATTCTTGCTTGTTTTCATACTATAAAGAGGCTCACTGAGCTCACTTTTCAGTTATAATGAAGCATCTCCCTTCCAGATACTCACAGATATATGACATTTTAACATTAGATTTTCAGCATTCACATTTTCCTTTCATTTCCGATGAATCACTGGGGCTTATTAATTCAACTCTGTAGCTGTGATCAAACTGATGCTCAATTCATGGTTGGATTAAAATGTTACAGGTTGTAGAAGTCATCCATGCAGAGAGTACAGACATCAACCTATTTCATTATTTTCCATGACCAGTGACTGGCATTGAACCCAACTGTTTGTAACTTTAGCACCCACGTTTATCTTGAACTGAGTTTCCATCTCTACATTGTTTTCAACCGCTGCTGAAACCCTCATCCATGACTTAGGACTCTTTGAATATTTAATCATTACCTGGCCAAACTCTGACTTTTCATTTTCCATCATCTTCAATTCATCCAAATCTCTGCTGTCCATATCTTAACTATCACAATAAAGTTTTTTTTTCAGTGATCATCTTTGTCTGCATTGCTTCCTGATCAAAGAACCCAACAGGTCCATGCTTATATTCAAAACTAACATGGTCATACCTTACCTACTTCCACCAGCTCCCTGCTCCTCCAGTTCTGACCTCTGCTGTATCCCTGGTTGTCTTCAATCCACTAGGCTTCAAAATACCTTGGCTTTAAACTTTGAAATTCCATCCTTTACCCTTTTTTAAAAAATCATCAACAGGATGAGAGCATCACTGACCAGGCAGCATTTATTGCCCATTCCTATGGATCTGGAGTCACATGTAGGCCAGACCAGGTAAGGATGGCAGTTTCCTTCCCTAAAGAACATTAGTGAACCAGATGGGTTTTTCCCCTGACAATCAACAATGGATTCATGGTCATCATTAGATTCTTAATTCCAGATATTTTATTGAATTCAAATTCCACCATCTGCTGTGGCAGGTTTTGAACCTGGGTCCCCAGAATGTTATCTGGGTCTCTAGGATTAACAGTCCAGCAATAATATCACTAGGCCATTGTCTCCCCACCTCTCCTCAGCATGTTTCTTCCCTCCTTAAAAGCTACTTGTTTGACCAAGTTTTGAATCACTGTCATTCCATGTCAAATTTTATTTGAATACACTCTGTTAAGTATTGGATATTGTATTGCATTAAAGGTATGTTTATGAGGCACACCAACATAGAAATACAGAAGATAGGAGCAGGTGTTGGCCATTCGAACACTCAAGTCAGCTCTGCCATTCAATATGATCATGGCTGATCATCGAGACCAATACTCTAATCCCATCCTCCTCCATATCCCTTTAGATACAAGAGCTGTGACTACCTCTTTCTTGAAAACACAATGTTTTGGCCTCACTTATTTTGTGGCAGTGAATTCCATAGGCTCACAAAGCTCTGATGAAGAAATTCTCCTCATCTCATTCCTAGAAGATTTACCTCTTGTCCTTAACTATGACCCCTCCCCCCACCGTTTCTGGACTCCTCACTATCAGGAACATCCTTTCTATATCTAACCTGCTGAATTCTGTTAGAATTTTCCAGGTTTCTATCAGATACCTCCCGTTCTTTTAAACACCAGTAAATACAATCTCAACCGATTCATTTTCGCCTCATCATCGGTCCTGCCATCCCAGGAATCAATTTAGTAAACTTTCACTCTATAATAATTCAAGAAGCACAACTGGAAAGGAACATCATTTACTGTTGAACATCAAAATAAAGACACCACCATTGTGTACACTGACTACTCCCAGTCTGGGACAGCTCTGCAAACCCATCCCTTTATTATATTTTCTAATCCACCTGTTTGGAGACCTTATTACACTCTGCTGGAGCAGGTGGGTCTTGAACTCAGCCCTCCTAGCTCAGAGGTAGGGACACTACCATTATGCCACTAGCTCCCTGAGCAATTCTGTCTCATTACACATTACCACATCCCTGGTTGGATCAACAACATGTACTTGACGCAAGTTTAAAGAAGAAATCTTTAAGGAACCACTGGATTTGAACCCAGACTGTCCTGTTTTCTAGAAGGCACGTTAACCAACTAAGCAACAATGCCATCTTCAAAAGATAAACTTCACCAATTTTATATTTTCTAGGGATGTTGAGACACACCTCTGGAGCAGGTCAGACTTAAACCCAGGCCTCTTCCCTCAGAGGTAAGGATACTATCAATGCACCACACAAGCCCTTCACAATCCTGTTTTAAATCAGTCTGTTCAGAGATCCTATTATTCACCTCTAAGCAGGTAGGACTCAAACAGGACCTCCATTGCCAGAAGTAGGGACACTACCACTGTGCCACAATGGCTCTTCACAGTTCTGCTGCATAGATATTTTGAATCAACCTGTTGGGTTATGTTTTGACACACTTGTGGAGCAGGTGGGATTTGAACCCAGATCTTCTAGTGTAGCAGTAGAGACACTATCACTGTGCCACAAGATCCTCTCCTCAGTCTGCTTTTTGTTTGATTATGAAAGAAAAACAATCCATTCAGAGAAGTCCTTGCATACTGCTGGAGCAGGTGGGACTTGACCCTGGGCCTCAGTGGCTCAGGAGTAGGGACATTACCACTGTGCCACAAGAATCTTTAGTTCTGCTTTTTTATATATATCTAGAAGTGTTATCATGCACAACCAAATGAATTTCACCACCAAATCCCAATGTCCTTTTTTCTCACCTATTAACTACCATTGGTAATCATGCATGCAGCCAATTAGAAGTTACATGCAAAGCCCATTATGGGCAATGTGAACCATCAAAAGTGAGGGGAAGGGTTTGGGGAGTAAGAAGGGGCTAAATAAAAATTGAGTGGATAGGAAAATAAAGCTGTAAATCCTCTATAGTGCCTACCTCTCTCTAAAGACATCAAGAACATTGATGGACGCAGCATGCTCCATCTCCAATGACACCCAGGCACAAATGTAACCACAGAAGGGGGCAGATATGGCAGTAGCAGAGTTTTGTCATTGCCCTTCTTCCCAAACTGCTCAGATTTCCTCCAGATGGTTGGGATTACATTGACCTGGGTTGCAACCTTAGATCAGACTGGTACGGTCTGGTGTCATTGCTTCCCATGCCAGTGCTGGGGAGGCAGATGGCCCCATCTGCACCATCTCATCCACCAGGACCTCCAGGACCCTGTTCACAAAATGGGATACCAGTTTCCCTTTATCTACCATGTCCAGGCCAAATGTCATAAAATGTGCAGGGCATCTCTGGACTACCAGTGCTTGTTTGAGTGTGCAACAGGCTTGTAAATATGGCAACAATGTCAGGGATGATGGTCTGTTCTGGATTATTCCAGCAGTGGCAGGTTCATCTGGCTATGGCAACTGGCAGAATCTGGATGGCATCAAACAACAAGGGCTCCATAGGCGTGGGCTAGGTAGAGAATGAAGTGTGTTTGGGGCAATAGCATGAGAAAATTTGCTAGGCCTTACAGCAAGAAGCTTTACTTAAAATTCAATAAAAATGACTCTGTGCGAAAATGTTGTAAGATTCATTCCAAGGTTATTTCCCCTCACCAGAAGAAGTAAATTTTCAGAAGGTGATGGCCTAATGGTATTATCACTGGACTGTTAATCCAGAGACCCAGGTAATGTTCTGAAGACCTCATTTTGAATCCTGCCACAGCACATGGTGCAATTTGAATTCAGTTTTAAAAAACTGGAATTGAGAGTCAAATGATAACTTGGCGTCTGCTCCCTGCTCTGCAACTGGGTCCTTGACTCCCAGACCGCAATCAGTAAGGATAGGTGACTATAACTTCTCCTCAATAAGCCCAACAAGCCTGCATTTTTAGCTCTAACTCCATTTACAACTTTGCTGATGACTCTACTATAGTGGGTCGGACCTCAAACAACAACCAAACAGCGTATGGGAAAGAGATAAACAACTTAGCAGAATGGTGTAAAGACAGCAATCTCTCCCTCAGTGTCAGAAAAATGACGGAGAAGCATTGGTGTGCTTTCTTAACCATAGCATCGACATGGATGGACCAAGGCAGATTGTTGGTGATTTTCACTCCCCAGAACAGGACTCTCTCAACCATCTCCACCTCAGCATCGTTGATGCAGACAGGGGTGTGTCCTCCACTCTCCTTCCTGAAGTCAACGACAGGCACCATCGTTTTGCTGATATTGATGGAAAGATTTTTGCTTATTCACCATGCCACTAAGCTTTCTATTTCTTTCCTGGATTCTGTCTCATTGTTGTTTTAACATTACAGTGACACATTACAGTGGTGTCAACAAAAAACTTGTAAATGGAGTTGGAGCTGAATTTGGTCACTCAGTGGTGAGCATATAATGAGTATAGTAAGGGGCAAGTATGCAGCTTTGTGGGACACTGGTGTCGGGGATTATGGTGGAGGAGGTCTCGTCACCTATTCTTACTGATTGCGGTCTATTGGTCAGAAAGTCGAGGATCCAGTTTCAGAGGGGGAGGCAGAGTCCTAGGTCTTCAAGTCTGGAGATAAGTTGGTGTTGAAAGCAGAACTATATTCAGTAAGTAGGGGTCTGATGTGTAGAGTGCAGGAGACACCTTTTGTGTTTCCTCTGAGGGATCTATGGTTTCTTCCCCAGAGGCAGAGATGAAATGGTGTCTAAAATAGCCACTCACTTCAGGGCCAAAACCATACAGATGCTGGTATCAGAGATAATAGGTACTGCAGATGCTGGAGAATCCGAGATAACAAGGTGTAGAGCTGGATGAACACAGCAGGCCAAGCAGCATCAGAGGAGCAGGAAAGCTTGACGTTTCGGGCCGAGACCCTTCATCAGAAATGGGGGAGGGGAAGAGGGTTCTGAAATGAATAGGGAGAGAGGGGTAGGCGGATAGAAGATGGATAGAGGAGAGGATAGGTGGAGAGGAGGCAGACAAGTCAAAGAGGTGGGGACGGAGCCAGTAAAGGTGAGTGTAGGTTGGGGGGGGGGTGGTTAGGGAGGAGATAGGTCAGTCCAGGGAGGTCGGACAGGTCAAGGGGGCGGGATGAGGTTAGTAGATAGGAGATGGTGGTGGGGCTTGTGGTGGGAGGAGGGGATAGGTGAGAGGAAGAACAGGTTAGGGAGGCGGGGACGAGTTGGGCTGGTTTTGGGATGCGGTTGGGGGAGGGGAGATTTTGAAGCTTGTGAAATCCACATTGATACCATTGGGCTGCAGGGTTCCCAGGCTGAACATGATTTGCTGTTCCTGCAGCCTTCGGGTGGCATCATTGTGGCATTGCAGGAGGCCCAGGATGGACATGTCGTCTGAGGAATGGGAGGGGGAGTTGAAATGGTTCGCGACTGGGACATGCAGTTGTTTGTTGCGAACTGAGCGCTGGTGTTCTGCAAAGCGGTCCCCAAGCCTCCGCTTGGTTTCCCCGATGTAGAGGAGGCCACAGCGGGTACAGCATACCACATTGGCAGATGTGCAGGTGAACACCTGCTTGATGTGGAAACTCTTCTTGGGGCCTGGGATTGGGGTGAGGGAGGATTTCATTCTCCCCTCCCCTAACCGCATCCCAAAACCAGCCCAACTCGTCCCCGCCTCCCTAACCTGTTCTTCCTCTCACCTATCCCCTCCTCCCACCTCAAGCCCCACCCCCATCTCCTATCTACTAACCTCATCCTGCCCCCTTGACCTGTCCGTCCTCCCTGGACTGACCTATCTCCTCCCTACCCCCCCCACCTACACTCACCTTTACTGGCTCCATCCCCACCTCTTTGACTTGTCTGCCTCCTCTCCACCCATCCTCTCCTCTATCCATCTTCTATCTGCCTCCCCCTCTCTCCCTATTTATTTCAGACCCCTCTTCCCCTCCCCCATTTCTGATGAAGGGTCTCGCCCTGAAACGTCAAGTTTTCCTGCTCCTATGATGCTGCTTGGCCTGCTGTGTTCATCCAGCTCCACACCTTGTTATCTCAGATGTCACTGGTGCCTGTGACACACAGGCCACAGCTGCATCTTGAACATCATGCTGCTACAAGAAATCATGTGAGCTACTGGCAGTTACGAGTATGCCCACTGTTGGTGAGTGTAAGATAGCGCAACAATTTGCCACAGATGCTTGGTACACAGCTAATAAAATGAGTTACAGAGAATTGCATGGAATAACTTGCTAGACCTCATGGCAAGAAGCCCTCTGAGAAATTCCCCAAAATTAACAATTAGCTGATGTTTGGTAAAATTCAGCCCACAGTGTCTGACAGTTAAGGGCATATTTTAGAATATTCAGATCAAGTATAGTTTAAAGAAAAATCTAAAGATCTGAATAGAGGAGAGAAATGGATTTATGTTAATTTTCCACAATTCTCTAGATTTCAGAAATATTCATTAGACAGGAAGGTAGGAAATAAAACCCCTGTATCCAAGAAGGGAGGCAGGCAGAATATAGGAAACAAAAGATCAGTTAGCCTGGCATCTGTCATGGGGAAAGTATTAAAATCAATTATTAAATAGATTATAGCTGTGCAATTAAAAACCCTGAAGTGACTGGGAAAGGGCAGCACCGTTTTGCAAAGTGAAGATCATGTTCAACCAATTTACAGGCTGAGTCCAGTGGCAGGCCGAGCGCAGGCCTAGTCCCACAGCAGAGTGGAGTGAACAGGCTGAGTCCTGCAGTGCCGGCCGTGCGATAGGGCTGAGTCCGGTGGTGGAGTGAGCACAGGCCTAGTCCTGCAGTGCCAGCCGTGTGAAATGGCCGAGTCCGGTGGCGGCAGCAGAGCAAACGGGCCCATTCCCGCAGCAGTGGAGGTGGAGAACCTGGATGGAGGCCGGTACATGGAGCCAGTGTAGACTCGTGCTCTGGGGCAGGTGGGCACAGACTAATGCTGGAGAGGGCGTGGAACTTTAGTACCTACGGCCACTTCTATTAGCATTGTGTTCCTGTGCTAACCTATGTTTTTTTACTATGTAACAACACTATACTGAGTGCTCTGTATGAATGATGGCACTGAGAGACGACATTACAAACTGTTCACTGCACTGCATGTCAATAAAGGCTATTCTAAATCTAAAGGCTCTTCTATTAGACTTCTGGGGAGGAGTAATGTGCCGTGAATAAAAGGAATATGGTGGACATGCTGCACTCAGATTTCCAGAAGGCTCTGAGGTTTCCTCGATACTAGACAGAGGGGTAGAACCCATGGTTTCTGACAGCTTTTCTGGCTGTTCTGAGGGGCCAGCTGTGGTTTGCTGCTGTCACATTTGTGCAGCAGCAGCTTTCAGATGATCTACATGTTTGTTCAGGACTGCCTCACTTACCCAAGCTTTGTATGTCATGGGACCTGACATCGTGTTGACCTCGCCTTGTACCCATGCCAAGCCATTTCTGTGGTTCTGGCACCAAACTTCATTCCCTGAAATAAACTGTGTCTCTCACTTAGAGGCGGTATGTGGCCAGTATTGGTGTTCCTGCTGCCATTTCACCCTCTGCCCAGGTCCAGGAATATCAGGTTTAACTGGTGCAGACACCTCTCGCCACCTGCAAACCTGCTGGAACATTCCTGTAGTTGCCTGACGGGGTGGTCCTATAATCAAACAGAAGCCCGGACAGTGTGGTATCAAGTGAAGCTGTAGGCTATAGCTTTAAGCCTGCCTCCAACATTTGGACTGCTTTTTCTGCCAGACAATTGTATGATAGATAGTACGGAGCTCTCCGAACATACCAAATGCCATTTGACTTTAGGGAATACTCAAATTCCCTGCCGGTAAATGATGTCCCGTTGTCCCTGACCAATAGTTCTGGGAGCCTGTGTATCACAAACAATGCTCACAGCTTCTCAATGGCCATTCCTGAGTGTGCTGAATGAACTCTGTTCACATCCGTCCACTTTAATGGTCATCCACAATAACCAGGAACATTGTGCCAATGAAAGGTCTGGCATGGTTGACATGTGACCTAGTCCAGGGTTTACCCAGCCAATCCCACATATGGTGGGCACTGTCAGCGGTAATTTCTGTCCTTGTTGGCACTCTGGTCACTGCCCCATTAATGCAGCTTTGTCAGAATCCAATCCTGGCCACTAGCCGTAACCTTGTGCTAACATCTTCATTTTGAAAACCCCTGGATGGTCCCCGGTGAAGTTCAGCCTGAACCTGGTGCAACCTTTACTCGGGACAATCACATTTGCTCCTCACAGTAATATGCCGTGATCTGGTCTCACCGGATCCGGAAAGGTTTCAATCCTGGTTGTGATGACCCTCCTGTCTCCCCCAATACCACCAGCTGTTTTAGTTTTGTCAGGACGGGATCTTTTTGTGTCCACAGTCAGACGTTGTCAGCAGTGACAGGAAGGGTGTACAGAAAGTTTAAAACCAAAATGGACTCTTCCAAGGGAGGCACCACTGTTACAGTGCCTGCCAGTGGGAAGTGGCTCAGTGTCTTCCTGCTCAGTGTTCTGATTTGTAATTGTACACACTGAGAATAAGGGGCTACTGCTGAATTCAACCAGAAGATATGGGTGGCACAGCCTTGTCTTCTGTAAGTAGCCGTAGCATGGGTTCATCGTCCATCACTTGAACAAACTTACATCTATAAAGTATTGGTGGAACTTTCTGACACCAAAGATGACTGGCAAACCTTCCCTCTCTATCAGGTTTATTTGTGTTCAACAACAGCTAGAGTCCAGGAAGCATACTTTATTGGCATAGAGATAGCAGGAACTGCCGATGCTGGAGAATCTGAGATAACAAGGTGTAGAGCTGGATGAACACAGCAGGCTAAGCAACATCAGAGGAGCAGGAAAGCTGACGTTTCGGGTCTTTCCTGAATTTTCTGAAGAAGGGTCTAGGCCCGAAATGTCAGCTTTCCTGCTCCTCTGATGTGCTTGGCCTGCTCTGTTCATCTAGCTCTACACTCTGTTATGTCTATACTTTATCAGCAGTTTTTTTCCTTTGGGCCACCGGTGAGCCATCACTATCCCAATACCATACAGGGAGGCATCGCATGTCAGCACCACTGGAGATCGAAGTGGGCCGACACTTTAGATAACAATAACTGTATTTTTACTTCCCTAAAGCTTACTTCTTGGCCACATAATCATTTCCAAGGCCGACCTTTTATCAATAGCAAGTGTAAGGTTGCCAGGATAGAGGCCAGGTTACATATGAACTTTCCATAATAATTCACCAGCCCAAGGAAACACCTAAGGTCCAGAACAGATGTGGGAGCTGGGACATCTTTGATTGCCCTCAGTTTATTTTCAAAAAGGTGTAACCCGGTTTCATTGACTCTGGAGCCCAAGTAGACCACTTAGGGTGCCTGGAACACACAGTTTTCCCTTCAAAGGAGGAAATATTTAAGCACTATGTCCAAGTTCTCCAAATGCTCTTTATTGATTTTCACTGTTATTAGCACATCATCCAGATAAATGGTAACCTGAGGTAGCCCTTCTACAATGTTCTCCATGGTCCACTGGAAAAGGGCGCAGGCTGATGGTGCCCCAATTAGCAGTATATTGGTACAAACCCGTATGGGTGTTAATTATAGAATACTTCTGGGACTCTTCATCTAGTTGCAATTGCATGTAGTCTTGGCTCATGTTCAGCTTTGTAACGGACACCCACCTTGTCAGTTTTTCATACAAGTCCTCTGTGTAAGGGATTGGAAATTTATCCAGCTGTGAGAAACAGTTTACCACGTGTTTGAAGTGCCCACAAAGGTGGACCAAGCCATCAGGCTTCACAATCAGTACGACCGGTGCTGCCCATTCTGCAAACTGTGTTAGTTTGATGATTCCTTCACTCTCCAGCCTCCTGATTTCTGCCTCTACTTTTGCTTGCAAGGCACAAAGCACCGGGAGGGTCCTTTCACAGTATGGCTTCCTGAACAACATATAAAGTGGCCTTTGCCCCTGTGATAGCCCCTATGCCTTCCTGAAAAACATTTGGGTATTTAATTAGGATTTCACTCAGGCAGCCTTTTTTTTAATCGAAAAATGTTGAGCCAATCAAGATGAATCTTTTGCAACCAATGTAAACAAACATTTATTTTAATGGGTTCTGATTTGGACGTTGCTAAGAAATTTAACTGTTCCAAACCACATGTAGGTGGACTTTCCAGGATGTGCCATCTCCTGGATACCAGCCTATGAGTTCTCCTAATCAAGTCAGGCCTAGTGGGAATCCTTTGCTGTCTCGAGTCCGTATATCGACAGCAACTACAGTGGCTTGCCAGCTCAGATCCTGCATAACCTTTTAGCCATTTGGCCAAGGCTCAGCTTTGTTGTGGGGTTCTGCTGTGGGTTGGTCTGGTGTCCCTCTGCTCAGGACTGCCCTGTGCAAGACTCTGCGAGTGCCTACACTTAAGTGGTGTTCCCAAGTTCAGTCAGAGGGATGAGGGAATCCAACTCCGTTGGGATGCCTTGTAACTCCCATGCTCCACTTGCTGCATTTCCTAATGACAAGGCCAGTTCCAGTGCCTGTTTGAAGTCCAGTTGGGCTTCAGCTAGTAGGCACTTCTGCATGGTTACATCATTAATCCCACATCCCAAATGGCCTCTCAGCATTTCATTCAGGGTTAACCAAAATCACATGCCTCTGCCAGTCATCTTAACCTCATCAAAAATCCCAATACAGATTCCTCTGGTTCTCGAACTGCCAAATAAAACCAAAAGCATCTCAGTATTAGAGGAGATTTGGGGTTATAATACTCCTTTACTAAATCCATCTACTCGTGAAAGGTTTTAGTATGTGGTGCCTCAGGGAACGTTAAGCTTCTAATAACCAAAAATGCTGTGGGTCCACAAGCAGTCAGAGGATTATTCATTGCTTTACATCTGTTCCAATGTTATTTGCCCAGAAAAAAAATGACATTCTTTCCACATTCTGGGCCCAGTCTTTTACAGCGGGATCGAACAAGTCAAGCTTCCCAAATAAAGGCATGATGTCATAAATGTTTACCACCACTCAAAAACGACTATTCAAAGGGAATTTTCTTCAGGCACATACTGTTTTCTCTCGTCACCACTGAAATAACTGCACAGAGGCCAGTATCCCACCACCAAAATCACCATTTATTTACATGTACATATTAAATGGACTCTGACCAGCCAGCTCCAAGCCAGTCCCTAGGCTGAGGGCACCTTCTGACACTTGAGTTATTTTATATCTGTCAACCCCAATCAAGAATCTCATAGTCAATGAGATCCACCTGGCCCTGGTTCCAATCACTACAGATTGCAACAGTCCATAATTTACCTCAATGACTTAAATGAGGGGAGAGAAGGCATGCTGGCTAAATTTGCAAATGACATAAAAATAGGTTGAAAAGCATGCTGTGAAAAATAGGTAAGGAGCATGCAGAAAGGTAGGGATAGGTTGAGTGATACAAAGTACAGCAGATGGAATCTGGAAAGATGTGAAGTTATTCACTTTGGCAGGAAGAATGAAAAAGCAGAGCATTATTTAAAGGGAGAAAGACTGCAGTAATGCAGGGTTTAGAGGGATATATATGTTCTTGTCCATGTCTTAAAAAACTTGTAGAAAGGTACAGAATGTAATTTTAAAAACTGTGTCCTTTAAATAACTGTATCCTTTATTGTGCTAGAAACTGAACACAAGGAAAAGGATGTTATGCTTCCATTATACAGAGCATCGGTGAAAGCACATTTTAAATGCTGTATGCAGTTTTGGTCTCCTTATTTACAGAAGGGTATAAGTACATCGGAAGTGGTACAGAAAAGGTTAATTGATTCTTGAAACGAATAGATTGTCTTATGGGGATAGGTCGGACAGATTGGGCTTGCTGCTCGGGTGTATAGAAGAGGGAGGAGTGACTTGGTGGATGTATATAAGATCCTGAACTGACTTGTTAAGGTGGATATGGAAAGAATGTTTCCTTTTGTAGATGAGTCTAGAATTAGTGGAGCACATTTTAAAATTAAATGTCACCTTTTTCAGACAGAGATGAAAGAAGCTTTTCTCTCTCAAGGGATTGTATGATTTTGAAACTCTGTTTCAGCATGTGGGAGAGTAAGAGGTGGATAGATTTTGGTAAGCAAGGTAATCAGAAATAGTTAAGGGTAGATGGGAATGTAAAATTCAAAACACAAACAGATCAGCCATGATCTCATGGAATGGCAGAGCAGTCACAAGGGCTTTAGTTATCTAATTCTACTCCTATTTCCTGTGTTTTCATGTACCTAATTGTTTGCGGTTTTAACTGTCAAACATGTCTGACACCTACCCTTGTGTTATTGTAGAATAAATGTTTCTTAACCAACAAACAGGAAGTGAAGAAGGAAGTGGTGAAAATACTTAACTGAACTTTCCAAATATCAGAAACAAGAAACTGCAAAACTACTTTTGGTTTTGATCATTCAGAGATCGTTGTACATGCAATATTTTTGTAACATCTCTGTAGCTTAGAGTTTGCAGAACTTGGGCTTCTGCTGTTGAATGGAATAAAGAACAATATAGTACATGAACAGGCCCTTCTGCCCACCAAGACTGTGCCGACACACAATGCCTTTCTAGACTAAAAGCCTTTTCCTTCTACATAGTCCATATCCTTCTATTTCCTGCCTATTCATAAATCCATCACGATGCCTCTTAAACATTACTATCGTACGTGCGCCTACCACCTCCTCTGGTAGCACATTCCAGGCATCTACCACTCTCTGCATAAAAAATTTGTCTCTCATCTCCTTTAGGTTTCCCCCTTTTACCTTAAACTATTCAGATCCAAGACGGCAGTGGAGTAGGACTCCTAAGCTAGACCTTGTCCGTTACTTTTCTTTCTTGTTCATCTTTTCCTGATTTTGCTTTTTCTTCCCTCTTTGTTCTCAGTGACATCCTGGACTCCCGGCCTCAGCGCGGACTCGGACTCCCGGCCTCAGCACGGACTCAGACTCCCGGCCTCAGCACGGACTCGGACACCCGGCATCAGTGTGGACTCGGACTCCCGGCCTCAGCGCGGACTCGGACTCCTGGCCTCAGCGTAGACTCGGACTCCTGGCCTCAGCGTGGACTCGGACTCCCAGCCTCAGTGCAGATCACACATGATGATCTCGGCCAGCATAGCAGCATCTCAGCTATACACGGTTGTCTCCTGGCCTGGTGTGACAGTCTCTTGCTGGTCCAGTGTGGCGATGTCTTAGTGGCCCAGCATGGCAGTATTTTGGCCTGGCATGGCCTCAGCACAGACATCCGGCCATGAGATGGTTCCAGAGTATCCTCCCACCTCAAGATCCTTGAGGTGAAGCGCAGCACAATCGAGAGTCAAGACCTGGCATGCCAGTATGGACTGGATTTTCTGAACATTTTATTTCTTTCTTTTTCTAATTTATTCCTATGACCTGTAATGCTGGAATTGTTCTAACTTTTTTCCCCTGAGAATTTGTACTTAAGAATCTGTACTGAGGTAACTTTGTACCTAAGATTGCGCCATAACTGGTAACTTGTGAACTTCTCACTATACTCATTGGAGTACATGTGGCAATAGAGCTAAGTCTAAGGTGTCTCCTGAAATAACTCCACAGGGGCCAGTATCCATCACCAAGTCATCCTTTATTTGAACCAAGGCTGGAATGAGGTCAGGAGCTGAGTGGCCCTGGTGGAACCCAAACTGGGCATCACTGAGCAGGTTATTGCTGAACAGGTACTGCTTGATGGCATTGTTAGTGACACCTTCCATCACTTTACCAATGATCAAGAGGAGACTGATGGGGTGGTAATTGGCCAGGTTGGATTTGTCCTGCTTTTTATATACAGGACATACTTGGGGAAATTTGCCACATTGCCAGGTAGATACCAGTGTTGTAACTGTACTGGAACAGCTTGGCTAGGGGAACGGCAAGTTCTGGAGCACCAGTCTTAGAACATAGAACATAGAACATTACAGCGCAGTACAGGCCCTTCGGCCCTCGATGTTGCGCCGACCTGTGAAACCAATCTGAAGCTCATCTAACCTACACTATTCCCTGATCATCCATATGTTTATCCAACGACCATTTAAATGCCCATAAAGTTGGCGAGTCTACTACTGTTGCAGTCAGGGCATTCCACACCTTTACTACTCTCTGAGTAAAGAATCTACCTCTGACATCTGTCCCATATCAATCACCCCTCAATTTAAAGCTATGTCCCCTCGTGCTAGCCGTCACCATCCGAGGAAAAAGGCTCTCACGGTCCATCCTATCTAATCCTCTGATCATCTTCTATGTCTCTATTAAGTCACCTCTTAACCTTCTTCTCTCTAACGATAACAGCCTCAAGTCCCTCAGCCTTTCCTCATAAGATCTTCCCTCCATAACAGCAAAATCCTGGTAAATCTCCTCTGCACCCTTTCCACTGCTTCCGCATCCTTCCTATAATGTGGTGACCAGAACTGTACGCAATACTCCAAGTGCGGCCGCACCAGAGTTTTGTACAGCTGCAACATGACCTCACGGCTCCGAAACTCAATCCCTCTACCAATAAAACCTAACACACCGTACACCTTCTTAACAACCCTATCAACCTGGGTGGCAACTTCACCGAGATCTCTCTGCTCATCCACACTACCAAGAATCTTACCATTAGCCCAGTACTCTGTATTCCTGTTACTCCTTCCAAAGTGAATCACCTCACACTTTTCCGCATTAAACTCCATTTGCCACCTCTCAGCCCAGCTCTGCAGCTTATCTATGTCCCTCTGTAACCTGCAACATCCTTCCGCATTATCCACAACTCCACTGACTTTAGAGTCATCCGCAAATTTACTCAGCCATCCTTCTAAACCCTCATCCAGGTCATTTACAAAAATGACAAACAGCAGTGGCCCCAAAACAGATCCTTGCGGTACACCACTAGTAACTGAACTCCAGGATGAACATTTCCCATCAACCACCACCCTCTGTCTTCTTACAGCTAGCCAATTTCTGATCCAAACCGCTAAATCACCCTCAATCCCATGCCTCCAAATTTTCTGCAATAGCCTACCGTGGGGAACATTATCAAACGCTTTACTGAAATCCATATACACCACATCAACCGCTTTACCCTCATCCACCTGTTTAGTCACCTTCTCAAAGAACTCAATAAGGTTTGTGAGGCACGACCTACCCTTCACAAAACCGTGTTGACTATCCCTAATCAAAATATTCCTTTCTAGATGATTATAAATCCTATCTCTTATAATCCTTTCCAACACTTTACCCACAACCGAAGTAAGGCTGACTGGTCTATAATTACCAGGGTTGTCTCTACTCCCCTTCTTGAACAAGGGGACAACATTTGCTATCCTCCAGTCTTCTGGTACTATTCCTGTAGACAATGACGACATAAAGATCAAAGCCAAAGGCTCTGCAATATCCTCCCTAGCTTCCCAGAGAATCCTAGGATAGATCCCATCCGGCCCAGGGGACTTATTTATTTTCACCCTTTCCAGAATTGCTAACACCTCCTCCTTATGAACCTCAATCCCATCTAGTCTAATAGCCTTTGCAGTGTCCAGTGTCTCCAACCGTTTCTTGATTTCATGTGGAGTGAATCGAATTGGCTGAAGACTGGTGTCTGTGATGCTGGGGACCACTGGAGGAGGCCGAGATGAATCATCCACTCGGCACTTCTGGCTGAAGATTGCTGCAAATACTTCAGCCTTATCTTTTGCACTGATGTGCTGTGCTCTCCCATCATCGAGGATGGGGATATTTGTGGAGCCTCCTCCCCCAGTGAGCTGTTTAATTGTCCACCACCATTCACAACTGGATGTGGCAGGACTGTAGAGGTTAGATCTGATCCATTTGTTATCAGATCATTTAGCTCTGTCTGTCACTTGCTGCTTTCGCTGTTTGGCGTAACTCTCACCAGCTTGTAATTTCCTGAATTATATCTATTACCCTCTTAAACAAAGGAATAATATTAGCTATTCTCCAGTCCTCTGGGGCCCTTCCTGTGATGAAAGACGGTACAAAGATTTCACACAAGACACCAGCACTGTGCCCCCTCACCTCCCTTGGAATTCTGGGATAGATCCCATCAGGTTATGGGGACTTATCAACCTTAATGCTTTTCAAAATACCCAACACCATCTCCTCTTTTACTTCGACATACCCAAGACTATCAACATAACCTTCTCTAGACTCACCATCCACCGTATCCTCATCCTTTGTGAATACCAATACAAAGTATTCATTAAGGATCTCAGCAACATCCTACAGCTCCAAGCATAAATTCTCCCTTTTGTCCTTGAGTGGATCTATCCTTTCCGTAGTTACCCTCTTGCTCCTAATACATGTATAAAATACCTTGGGATTTTCCTTAACCCTGTTTGCCATGGACTTTCCATGGTCTTTTTTAAACCTCCTGGCTCCTTGTTTAAGTCCCTTCCTGCTCTCTTTATATTCTTCGAGGGCACTGTCAGTTTTCAGTTTCCTAAACCTTACGTATGCCTCCTTTCTCTTTGACTAAGCTCACAATTTCTCTTGCCATCTAAGTTTCTCAAATCTTGCCATCCTTATCCATCATTTTCAGAGGATCATGATGGTCCTGAACTCTAATCAATAGCCTTGAAACAATTCACACATGACAGATGTGGATTTACCCTCAAACAGCCACCCCAATTACATTCTCCAGTTCCTGCCTGATATTGTCATAGCCAGCCTTTCCCTAAATTAGTACTTCCCAAGGTCTACTCTTATCCTTATCCATAAGTTAAAACTCATGCAATTGTGGTCACTGTTCCTGAAATTCTCCCCCGATGAAACTTTGATCACCTGGCCAGGCTCGTTCCCAACACCAGGTCTAGAAACATAGAAGCATAGAAAACTGGTGCAGGGGCAGGCCATTCGGCCCTTCGAGCCTACACCATCATACAATATGATCATGGCCTATCATGCAATCTCAGTATCCCACTCCCATTTTCTCTCCATATCCCTTGTTCCCTTTAGCCACAAGGGCTACATCAAGCCCCCTGTTGGATATTTCTAATGAATACTGGCCCCAAAATCTGGTAGAGAATTCCACAGGTTCACAACTCTCTGAGTGAAGAAATTCTTCCTCACCTCAGTCCTGAATGGTTTACCCCCTATTCTTAGACTACAACCCCAGTTCTGGACTTCCCCAACATCCGGAACATTCTTCCCACATCTGTCCTGTCCAGTTCCATCAGGATATTATATGTTTCTATGAGATACCCCCTCATTCTTCTAAATTCCAGTGAGCATAAACCCAGTCAATCCAGTCTTTCCCCACATGTCAGTCCTACCATCCCGTGTTCACTGTGCTTCTTTCTCACTTCACCTGATAGCTTGTGTTTTCAAATAAACCTATAGGACTATAACCTGGTGTTGTGAGATTTATGACCTTGTCTACCTCTGCCCTACACCGGCATGTCCACATCCTAGGGGTTTCTTCACCCTTTGATTAGGGATGTTAAATTCCATCCAAACCTGGGTCAGTTCAGGTGAAAGACCACTACATGCTTCAGCCAGCTTAACATAACAGTACAGTTGGGCCAAACACCACATTTCCAAGGCTTTGGATGCATTTGACCATGAGCTCGAGACCTTCAGACATATGTGCAAATTCTTGCGACATCATCCAATCCACTGTTTTTCCACCAAGTTCTTGAATCTGGTCAGCCTTGCACTCTGAGCCCTTGCTTTTGCCAACTGGATGAATGCTAATTCGTGGAGGTGTGGATTCCTGCGCAGAAATTTCTCTCAATAGTATTTTGAAAAAACATTAACAAAATAAACAAATGAGCAAATAAAGTAATTGAAAGCTCTTGGCGGGGCACTGTAACAAAATTCATATCAGAAGAAACAACTTTAAACTTAAATTTGAAAATTGTTGTTTAGGAAGATACAGCACCCTAGGCCGCCCCCGCTTCAAGCATGTTGGCACATACCATATGCTCCATTTCCAGGTGCACCTGAGCATGAAACATTGCCACAGAAAAGGGAGACAGTCAAAGCCAAATGATCATTTCAACAATATGGACCTACTAATGGCTGCTATGCTCAGGTTCAGGAGCTGATACATGCAGAGGTCTACCAGTTACCACCTCCCCCAAAACTCTGGTGGCCCAATTAAAGGAGTATGGGCTGAGTAGCAGGCAGAATTTGAGAAGCAGTCCCTTCAAACAATGAAAAATAACCTCCCACATTCTGAATGGAGAAGTTAGACTTCTCAAGGTCACTGATGATATAGGTAGTCTGAGAGTCCTTCGGATTCTGGTATAGTCAGGGGAGGTAGTGCAGTGATAATGTTACTAAGTTAGTAATCCAGAGACCCCGGCTAATGATGTGAGATATGAGTTCAAATCCCACAATGGCAGCTTGTGGAATTTACCTTCAATGAATAAAATCTGAAACAGAAAGCTAGTAATAGTCACTCTGAAACAATTGCCATAAAAGCTTGCTTTGTTTATTACTGTCAGTTTGGGAATGAAACCTTCCATGCTTATCTGGTCTGGCCCATATGTGACTCCAGATCCAAAGCAGTGTGGTTGACTCTAGCTGCTGAAATGGCCTAGCAAGCATACATTCCATCAAAGATTATTTAAAAGTGTATATTGTACAAGGCTGTCGCATGCAACACCCTATACACCAAATTTCCAGTGGTAAAGGAAATGATCTCTGTATGAAACGCCTTCCATCTGGAGACCCACCACATCTGGACAGAAGGCTACAGCATGTTCAAATAGTTGACAAGGCACAGAAAGTGCAGTTACGTATCAACAGGGTACAGAAAACTCTTCCGTACAGAGCAGTATTATATGAAGGGAATTTTCACAAGATGGCACATATTGTGAGGCTTTCATTAGAATCCCTACAGTGTGAAAACAGGCCCTTTGGCCCAACAAGTCCACACCAACCCTCAGAGCATCCCACCCAGACCCATCCCCCCATAACCCACACACCCCTGAATACTATGGGCAATTTAGCAAGGCCAATCCACCTAGCCTGCACATCTTTGGACTGTGGGAGGAAACCAGAGCACCTGGGGGAAACCCACGCAGACACAGGGAGAATGTGCAAACTCCACACAGACAGTCACCTGGGGTTGGAATTGAACCCAGGTCCCTGGCTCTGTGCGGCTACAGTGCTAACCACTGAGCCACCGTGCCACCCAGGAGGCTTGTGTTCCTGGGAGGGGGGTTTGGAACCTTGGGCCAATGTGAATTTCTTTCCAAATGGGGTCAGTTCAGAAGGGACTGCACTGCATGTCTACTCTGCCTCAATGCCACTAGTCCTATTAGGACTGAGCACAACAGCTTTAAGGCTCCCAGTCGCTTTGGTCATGAGATGGAAATCCACAGATGGATGGCTCCTAAATTGCAATGGTGACATCCATCTAACTGCTCCACCATCTAGTACATTTCCAACTCCAGTCTTCCCAGCAGTCTGAGCCCTCTCTTCTGCCAGCTAAATGAACACAAATTGGCGGAGGCATGGTTCTTCCTGAACAGAATCTCATTATTTAGAAAGAACTAATAAAATAACTTGTAATAGTCCCTGAAAGAGGCACTGTAACAAAACTTGAAAGGAAATAAACAAATGAAACTTACAAAGTTAAAATAAAAAGTTATTCATGGAGTTGGTGAGACATTCCATGCTCCACAATGCCCACTGGTTGCAGAAGGCCTCAGTGGAAACAATGTATCCCTCTTTAGGCACACTCAGGCAGAGTACAATCATAGAGGAGAGGCAGAGGGTCAGATCTATTAAACCCTTTCCCAGGAAACTACCTGTACCTCTTAATGACCAATTTGGTCATCGCCAGGAAGATGAGAGATCCACAAGGATGTCATCCCAACAGGCCTACCTCCCATCCACCTCAAGTGACTGAAGATCAAGTGCACGAGGCTGAAGTGTTAGCAAAACTTTCAGATAGTTAGAAAGGGACTTGTAACCTAACACATGTACAATATATGTATAACACAGGAGGTGAACATAACAACTGGGACCAAAGGATATGGGGGAAAGCAGAAACAGGCTATGGAGTTGGATGATCAGCCACGATCATTATAAACGGTGGACCAGGCTTGAAAGGTCGAATGACCTACTCCCACTCCTATTCTTCCCATTTTCTATGTTTCCCTAAGGCTTCACAAAACACCAACAACCAGGGAGTCTGCAAACTTATCTTCTTGCATAGGAATGCTGCGTACAACATCCTCTATGTCAAATCTCTGATGGCAATGGCAAGGACTTTCCCTGAGAGCCCCCTCAACTTCATGACGACAGCGTAGAACACCATGGTCTGTCCTAACTATAAGTGAGGACTTGGAAGTGGAAAAGGTGCATCAGCAGTCCATATAGGAAACCTGTCCCTGTCAAATAGAAGAGTACTGCTCAAACTGTGGGGCATGGGTACCTGAGAGATGTTTCAGGGTCAAGGGCAATTCCATTTGAAAAGTTCAGGTGGAGGTTCATTACCCTTTTGAGCCATTTTTGACATCAAGAGTGTTGACAGGACTAAGCACCACAGTTTAAGGCTATTAATGGCATTGGCTGGATTTCACCCTGCTAGGCAGCATGTCCTTGACTCTGATCACCCCAGCAGGGTGAGCCCTCTTTTCCCACAGGCACATGAACCCTTGTGGATTCCTATACCAATATTTCTCTTAGTATTCTTCTGAAAATAATCAATCTAACTAAATCAAACCAAATTAAAGGTTAACACTCACAAATCAATTGTTTAAAGCAAATTGAACATTAATGCACAAACTCAACATTCAACATTCTCACCCAATTAATGGCATTCCAGTCCTTGTGATGCCCACCAGTCATGGGAAGGCTCAAGTATGCCATGAACACCACATTCTCCCCGATGAAAGATACTAAGACACAACTTGGAAGAAAGGTGGCAGTGGATTTAAGAGCCTCAGAGATAGTAGGAACTGCAGATGCTGGAGAATCTGAGATAACAAAGTGTAGAGCTGGATGAACATAGCTGGCCCAGCAGCATCAGAGGAGCAGGAAAGCTGACGTTTCAGGCCTAGACCCTTTTTCTGAAAATGAAGAAGGGTCTAGGCCCGAAATGTCAGCCTTCCTGCTCCTCTGATGCTGCTGGGCCTGCTGTGTTCATCCAGCTCTGCACCCTGTTATCTTGGATTTAAGAACTTCCTCAGGTTCGCTGCTTTAAATTGTAATATATCCACTTTGCAAAGCCCAGAAGCAGATTAACAAGAAGGTCCCCTGATCGTCTCACCTTTCTCTGCATCATGTGACCAAAGATCAGGAGCATGGGACTGAAATGCAACCAAAAATCAGGGAGCCTGACCCTCAGACAGTTAAATAGGGATTGGGATTTAGTGCACACAGTGAATACACAGAACACAGACTCCTTGAGGCCATCGAAAACATAGCAAATTTGAACTCCAAGAATCACCTTCATCACTTATTGCATGGGATTACTGCATGCAACGTCATCCACACAAATTCTCCGATGGTAAATGGGCAGAGTCACTGAGAAAACCTCTCAGTGAGGTCTGACACACTTCCAGACAGCAGGATGGAACACCATGAAGTATCTAGACAATTAACAAGGTCAAGGAAGCAAAAGGTGTCCAGCATCAATTCACACAGGAACCGCCTCCATGCAGAGTGGAGTGAATTATTTAATTATGTTATTCATTTACTTACGCTCATTGATTCAGGTGACATCTCAAGGTTATCGCAACGGGAGCCCCTGGGTAACATTGTGATCCAGCAGTAAGCAAGTCAGCATTTAATGTTTGAAGTTTCAGCAGCTTTGACACAATGTTTATGAGCTGGAGGCTGAACTACCAACACTGCGATGCATTAGATAAGGAAAAAGTTACCTAGATTCTTTGACCCAGGAGGCAACCTTAGGATCTTCTAATTTGTTCGATTTTTAGAAATAGTAAATGCAGGTGAGGTAGTACTTCCGTCGACTCTGACTACACTTCCCGCTACCCTCAAAGTTGCTATCCAAGTTGATAGGGTTATAAGAGAAGGCATATGGTGTGTTGGCTTTCATTGGCAGGGGAATTGAGTTGAACAGCCGCAAGGTTATGCTGCAGCTCTATAAAATCCTGGTTAGACCACACTTGGAATATTGTGTTCAGTTCTGGTCACCTCATTATAGGAAGGATGTGGAAGCTTTAGAGAGGGTGCAGAGGAGAGTGGATAGTCAGAGACTGTTTCCCAGGGCGGAAATGACTATTACGAGGGGACATAATTTTAAGGTGATTGGAGGAAGGTATAGGGGAGATGTCAGAGGTAGGTTCCTCACACAGAGAGTGGTGGGTGCGTGGAATGCGCTGCTGGCAGTGGTAGTGGAGTCAGATGCTTTAGAGACTTCTCAGCAACTCTTGGATAGGCACAGGGAGGATCGTAAAATGTAGGGTAGGCAGGGTAGTTTGATCTGAGTAGGATAATAGGTCGGCACAACATCGTGGGCTCAAGGGACTGTACTGTACTGTTTTATGTTCTACGTTCTATATGTCCTATGACACAGAATTTCTGCAAGCTGGCTCAAATTTAGGGTGCAGTTTCCTGAGGGAGATTTCAGGGCTCCAATGTAAAATTCCATCTGAATGGGGGTCATTGCCAAAAGGAATGCACCACATGTTTCAGCCACCTCAATACCACAACTACAGTCGGATTGAGCACTAAATTGAAGTTATAGCTATTATTGGATGCACAATGGCCAAGTGCTTGTGGTACCACTCCTTTGCCATTCAGCATGTCTCTAACTCTGGTCACCCAGCAGATGGAGCACTCTCCTCCACCATCTCTATGATTCCATTTGGTGGAGCTTCAGATTTTTCTTAAAATGTACTCGCACTACTTAATCAATGCCCTTCACCTATGTTTTCTTAACCTTAGTAACACAATTAAAGCACCATTAAACCAACCCCCAAAAATCAGCTTTCATTCAGTAAACTCCAGTGACTATAGGCTCAACGTGCTCAACATTTCCTCAAAAGATAGTACCTTTACCCCAGAACCAACCTAGTGAAGATTTGAATTGTTTCCATTGCAAGATCATCCCTCATTAAGTAAGGAAACCAAAACTGAACTCCTGATGGCCAATTCCCTTCTTTTCCCCTAAGTTAGAGTCAGAGACTTCAGACAGTTCCACGTTACTTGCCTGGGTAGTCACCTAGGAAATTAAAGACAGAAAAAAAACCCAAGTCTATCTCCTGGGTAGTTGTACAATTAAACAAGCACCATTCACTGACAATACCACCATGGTAGGACGGATATCAAACAACGACCACTCAGACTACAGAAAGGAGAAACAACGCTTGGTGTCATGGTGCAATGAAAACAACTTCTCTCTTAACGTCAGCAAAAGAAAAGAACTGTTCATTAACTTCAGAAAAAAGGGAAGGGAACACACCCTTTCAACACAGCTGATGTCAAGAGGGTGGACAGCGTCAAGTTCCTTGGAGTGACGATAACCAACAACCTGCCCTGGACTTCCAACATAGATGCGACAGTCAAGAGGGCACAATAACGCCTCTTCTTCCTCAGGCAGCTTAGGAAATTTGGGATGTCCATAAGTTCCCTCACCGACTTCTATAGATACACCATAGAAAACATACTGTCCAGGTGTATAATGGCCTGGTATGGCAACTGCTCTGCCCAGGAGTGTAAGAAACTACAGAAGGTGGCGTGCACAGCCCAGACCATCACGGAAATTAACCTTCCATCCACGGACTCCATTTACAGGGCTCGCTGTCCCAGAAAGGCGGCCAACATCATCAAAGACTCATCGCACCCCAGTAATGATCTCCTACAACCTCTTCCATCAGGCAAGAAGATACAGAAGCCTGAACACACACAGAAGCAGATACAAGAACAGCATTTTCCTTGCCATTATTAGACTGATGAATGGACTCTCTAACTTAAATAATACTGATCTTGCTAATGTTGATCTCGCCTAGTGCATACCTTGTGCAATGTAACCTGTACGCCTCTATCCAAGTGTTTTTTTCACCCTATGATTTGTATGCCCTTGCTTACTGTGATCTGCTTGTACTGCTCGTAAACAAAGCTTGCCACTGTACTGAAATCAATCAAATCAAATCAAACACTGACCTGTCTAACTACCGCTTCCCCGATCTCCAACAACCCATGTGGAACCTCTGACTACCACTCTGATACCTGACTACCCTGACTCACCTACCCACTCGTTCATCTACTTAGCACTCTAACAATCTACTATTCAACAAACTTACCACCATTCCCAGCTCCCATTCTGCCCACCTAATAGCCTAACAAGGTATTTTTCTAATCAACTGTCATTCTACCTGCCTGACATCCTACTCAACCTTCCCACTTCCCTCATCCCATACACTTACACTCCTACATATTCAACGACTCACCTATTCATCTGCAACAATGCATTGAGAAACTCTTGGACCTCCAAACACATACCAGAATATGGCAGCGAGGCCATATAAATGCACAGCTTCTGCACTGATTCTCTTTGATGCTCTCTCCATGGACTCCTGCATGGGTTCTTCATGATTCTGCTTGAAAGTTTTTCTGGAGCAAGTGTATCCAGGTGAATGGATAGTTTTCTGTCAGTTGAGCATTGGGCTTCAGTTACATCAGGAGATTTGACCATAATGTGTAGTCATGCTGATAGACCCTAAACAGGTGTACGAGCTGCAAGGTGTAATGTTTATTACCATATTCTGCAGGTCTCCAGCAGTTCAAGAGATGAGGATTGTTTTGAAGAGGTGGCAAACTTGCTCGAAGAAACAGAAAAAGAAATATCAGAAATAATCTAAAATATCTGTTCTCAGCAAGGAGGTACTGCCAAATATGCATGATTGAAGACTCCTGAACAAAAACACATTTTGCCAAAGCTTTTCAACCTGCACTAATCAGTATATCTTGCAAGAATCCAATTCAAATGGGGGAATCAACATTAAAATGTTGGTTTTGCCCCTTGGATTGGTATTGTGTGAAATGTCCTGATTAGCACAAGATGGAAAGTTTTGGCAAAACATACCTTTTTTTCAGCAATCCTTTAGGTCAACATTACCAAGCGACAATTTATATGCATGATTGGTACAACATATTCTATTCATCCTTCCCCTGAATGTGTTGGGGACAGTGTTAAATTTCCACTTGAGTTATCTCTGATAACCCTTCCTCATCCTAAATTTAAACTGTAGGAATTAACAGACCATTTGGCAGCAAGTGGCAGCCTCATAATTAAACATCATCTTGTAATTGGCTGAAGTCAATACCTGCCCAGTACCCAGCTAAAAAGCGTGATTAGGAGATGGGAATCTGGTTGATTTTCTTATGCAAGGATATTGAAACAGATGTAGTCAGCCTGAAGCTTCCCAAGCAGTAACACAGACCTAGTTCCCGAATGCTCCAAGAAAGAACCACAATAACACAAAACAATACAGTAAGTCTTCCGAAACCAAAGTCAGTCAAGTATGACTTCCATAATCCATTTCAGGATTCCCCACTTCCTGTTCTGCACTTCAAGCTGGCTTGGCAAAACATAATTTGTAATCACTGAGTTACAAAACTACAATGTTACCAATGTGGTTCCATGGTCAAGGCTCCTGGAAATAGGCAAGGCCAAACCAGGGCAATAGGCAATGACCTCCATATTATCCATGACAAAACCAAGTACATACATAATGCGTTTCTGGTGGCACCATCTATATGCATGTACTAGAAAGTGGGTAATGACCTCAGCAAAAAATCAGAACTATTAGCAGAGGAAAGATGGAAGTTAGGTGTGGCTTCATGGTTAGAGAACAAAATACAGTTTAAGTAATTCTGACTATTTATTTTGGGTTTTTTTTCGATAGGTAACAGATCCCAGGAAGATTTATTGAGAGGACTGCGTAATATTCTCTGTCCAGTGATTAGTACTATCTTTGTAGGTAAGCCCATGGGGCACAGTGATTGCCTCATTAGTTTAATGTTAGACATTTTGTGTGATATATTACAATCCTGCTTCCACTTACTGTCCTGTAGGTACATATATTGCTTGCAGTGATAACCAACAATACAATATAGCAACCTTTATTTTCCATTCTCTTGTATGCACTGACACAGCTGTATTCCAGGGCAAAGGTGGATTTTGAAATGTAAGTGCAAAAAATCCAAGGCCGATAGTGCAGCGCAGTCCCAAGAAGTATTCTAGCAGAGGGGATGTCTTTTGGATCCCTTGGCACTATTTCAAAGAACAATAGGGAAGTTCTCCTGTTTTTTTTTATCACTCACGGGATGAGGGCATCATTTATTGCCCATTCCTAATTGCCCAGAGGGCAGTCAAGAATCAACCAGTTTGCTGTAGGTCTGGAGTCATCATAGAATACAATCAAAGAATTCCTATGGGGTCGAAGCAGGCCATTTAGCCCACACCAGCCCTCTGAAGTGCATTCCACCCAGATCCACACCCCTACCCGATGACCCTGCATTTCCCATGGCTAATCCACCTAGCCTGCGCATCTTAGGACTGTGGGAGGAATCCCACGCAGACACAGGGAGAATGTGCAAACTCCACACAGACAGTCACCCAAGGGTGGAATCGAACCCAGGTCCATGGTGCTGGGAGGCAGCAGTGCTAGCCACTGAGTCACCATGAGCACATATATAGGTAGGGGCTGCAGATTTCCTTCCCAAAGGGAACCAGGTGAGTTTTGCCTGAAAATTGACAATGGATTAATGGTCAACATTCAATGAATAATTCCAGATTTTTATTGAATTCAAATTCCACCATTTGCTGTGGCACGATTTGAACCCTGGTCTGCAGAACATTAGCTGGGTCTCTGCTTTAACAGCTCAATGATAATGCCATTAGGCCATCGCCTCCCCAATGTCTCTGCTTGATTTTTTTTTATAAAAACAAAGAACTGTGGATGTTCCTTGATTGGGGCTGTTCAACTGGTCCAGTCAGGGAGCCCTGTCTGATGATATAAACAAAGTGTCAAGGTTCTGTACACTCTGAGAGCTGGCTCTGAGGAAGCTGACCAGCTTCGGGTACTATGTAAATAAAAGGTGACTTGGTGATGGGATACTGGCCTCTATGCAGTTATTTCAGGGAGGAGGAGTGGACTGGGCTGTCTGGGAGAGAACTTTATTTTGGAATGCTGACAAGGGAAGGAAGGGGAATAGTATCTGGTGATGATATCCTGCTGGAGAAGGTGGAAATTGCGGCTTATGTTTCTTTGGATGTGGGGGTTGATGGGGTAAAAGGTGATAATCAGGAGACCCATATCATTGTCATCAGAGGGAGTGAGAGCAGGAGTGCGGGAAATGCATCAGACAGAGAACACAGAACACAGAACAATACAGCACGGTACAGGCCCTTTGGCCCACGATGTTGTGCCGACCTAATATCCTACTCTAAGATCAAACTACCCTGCATACTCTTCATTTTACTATCATCCATGTGCCTTGTTGCTTGAATAGCTGAGGGTCCTTGGCAACCACAGTAGTGCAGAATCATTGGTTGAGGAAAAAACATTTCTGAGGACCCTGTGGAAGGGAGCATCATCAAAACAGATGTGATGGTGGTGGAGAAACTGGGAGAATGGATGGAGTTACTGAAAGCAAATGGTGAAGATGTATAGTCAAAATAACTGCGAGAGTTGGTGGGTTTGTAATGGATAATGGTGGTCAGCCTATCTCCAGAAATGAAAATAGAGATGTCGAAAAAGGAAAGGTAGAGTCAGAGATAGATCAAGTGAAGGTAAGAGCAGGGTGGAAATTGGAAGCAAAATTGATCAATCATTCCAATTCCGCATGAGAGAGGGAAGCAGTATTGATTTTGTCATCAACATATTGGAGATGGAGTTGCAGGGAGGGACCCAAGCAGAGTCTGGAACAAGGAATGTTCCACATAACCCACAAAGGGACAGGCATAAGTGGGGCCCATGTGGATATCTATGATCACACCTTTGACCTGTAGGTAGTGAAAGGAATTAAAGGAGAAATTATTGAAAGTGAGGATGAGTTAGGCCAGGAGTAGAAGGGTGATGGTGGATACGGATGGTTCAGGCCTTCTCTTAAGGAAAAAGCAGAGAACCCTCAGACCATATTGATGGTACATTCATGAAGAAGAGGAGGCAGCTGGTGTTAGTGAATGGAGAATTTTAAAACCAATGTAAAGCGTTAGGTGAAGCTAAGTGTGAAGGGACTGGACAAGAGGAGAGAAATTGAGTTCAGGTAAGAAGAAATGAGTTCCGTGGAGCAGGTATAGACAGAAAAAATGTGTCTGCCCGGGCAGTCTTGTGTGTAGATTTTGGGAAGAAGATGGAAGCGGGCTGTATGGGATTGGGGAACCATGTGGTGAGAAGCTATGGCAGGAGATCCCCAGATGAGATGAGATTAGTGACAGTCATGGATACAATGGCCTCTCGGTTGATGATAGGGTTATGGTCCCAAAAAATAGGAAGAGGTGGTCGAGAGCCGGCACTTAGCCTCCACAGGATAGAGGTCCATTATCCAGACAATAACAGCATCACCCTTGTTGGCAGGGTTGGATTTGAGAGCACCGAGAGCAGTAAATTCAGACAGAGACTGGTTAGAATAGGTGTGAGTAGTAGAGAAATTAAAGCAATTGATGTCATGTTGACAAATCTCAATGGACAGGTTAAGTGCAGATAAGAGACCAGATGGAGAAGTCTAGATAGAGGGAGAGTGGTGGACATGGATGAAGGGATCTGTGAGACAGGGAGAAGACTTCTGCCCAAAAAAATGGAATGGAGGCAAAGGCAATAGAAGAAGAGTTTGACATCATGTTATGCCTGAAATTCATCGAGATATGGACTTAAGAGGATAAAGCTAACTCCTTTGTTGAGTACAGAACATTCAGCATCACTCTGACACTGGATTGATTCTGGACCCCATGAAGTCTCACGATTTCAGGTGAAACATGAGCAAGGGGACCTCATGCTGATTATCTCAGCTAATGAACTTTTTATGTTGAACAACTCTTGGAGGAAGAACTGAGTTTGGCACAAGTGCGAAATGTACTCTAGGTGGGGAATATCAATGTCAATCACCAACAATGGCTCAGCAGCAGCACCATTAATCGAGCTGGTTGGGTCCTAAATAACATCACTTCTAGACTGGGTCTGCAGCAGATGGTGAGGGAAACAACAAAAGGAAAAGACATACTTGATCTCATCCTTACCAATCTGCCAGCTGCAAATGCATCTATCTATGACATTGTCAGTAAGAGTGACCACCACACAGTCCTGCACGGATGAAATCCCGCCTTTACATTGAGAATACCCTCGATTATGTTGTGGCATTATCAACGTGCTAAATGGAACATGCTTCAAACAGATCCAACAACTCAAGACTGGGCATCCCTGAGGCACTGTTAGCTATCGAAAGCAGAAAAATTACACTCCAGCACAATCTGCAACCTCATGGCCCGGCATATCCCCCACTCAACCATTACCATCAAGCCAGGGGATCAACCCTGGTTCAATGGAGAGTGCAGGAGGACATGCCAGGAGCAGCACCAGGTATACCTGAAGATGAGGTGTCAACCTGGTGAAGCCACCAAACAGGACTACTTGCACACCAAACAGCAAAAGCAGCAAGTGACAGAACTAAGCAATTCCACAACCACTGGATCAGATCAAAGATTTGCAGTCTAACCAAATACATTCATGAATGGTGGTGAACAATTAAACAACTCACTGGAGGAGGAAGGGCCACAAATATCCTCATCCTCGATGATGGAAGAGCCCAGCACATCAGTGCAAAAGATAAGGCTGAAGCTTTCGCAGCAATCTTCAGCCAGAAGTGCCAAGTGGATGATCCATCCCTGCCTCCTACAGTGGTCCCCAGCATCACAGACACCAGGCTTCAGCCAACTCGATTCACTCCATGTGATATCAAGAAATGGTTGGAGACACTGGATACTGCAAAGGCTACGGGCCCTACCAACATTCCAGCAATAGCACTGAAGACTTGTGCTCCAGAACTAGCCACTCCCCTAGCCAAGCTGTTCCAGTACAGTTACAATGTTATATCTACCTGACGTTGTGGAAAATTTCCCCAGGTATGTCCCATACATAAAAAAAACAGGACAAATCCAACCCGGCCAATTACCGCCCCATCAGTGTCCTCTCGACCATCAGTAAAGTGATGGAAGGTGTCAGTAACAATGCCATCAAGCAGCACCTGCTCAGCAATAACCTGCTCAGTGACGCCCAGTTTGGGTTCCACCAGGGCCACTCAGCTCCTGATCTCATTACAGCCTTGGTTCAAACATGGACAAAAGAGCTGAATTCCAGAGGGAGGTGAGAGTGACAGCCCTTGACATCGAGGCTGCATTCAACCAGTGTGGCAGGAAGGATCCCTTGTGAAACTGGAATCAATGGGTACCAGGGGACAATCTTGACACTGGTTAGAGTCATACCTAACACATAGGAAGATGGTTGTGGTTGTTGAAGGTCAGTCAACTCAGCTCCAGGACATCTCTGCAGGAGTTCCTCAGGATAGTGTCCTCAGCCCAACCATCTTCAGCTGCTTTGTCAATGACCTTCCCTCCATCATAAGGTCAGAAGTGGGGATGTTCGCTGATGATTGCACAATGTTCAGCACCATTCATGACTCCTCAGATACTGAAGCAGTCCATGTTCACATGCAACAAGATCTGGATAATACTGAGGCTTGGGCTGGATACTGGCAAGCAACATTCGTGCCACACAAAAGCCAGGCAATGACCATCTCCAATAAGAGACAATTTAACCATACCCCTTCATCATCAATGGTGTTACCATCACTGAATACCTCACTATCAACATCCTGGGGGTTATCATCGCTAGAAACTTAACTGGACTCACCACATAAACACAGTGGCTACATGGATTGAGGATTGGCTGTCTGACAGAAGGCAGAGAGTTGGGATAAAAGGCTCTTTTTCGGAATGGCAACCCGTGACAAGTGGTGTCCCGCAGGGTTCAGTGTTGGGGCCGCAGCTGTTCACTTTATATATTAATGATCTGGATGAAGGGACTGGGGGCATTCTGGCGAAGTTTGCCGAAGATACGAAATTGGGTGGACAGGCAGGTAGTACAGAGGAGGTGGGGAGGCTGCAGAATGATTTAGACAGTTTAGGAGAGTGGTCCAGGAAATGGCTGCTGAAATTCAACGTGAGCAAATGTGAGGTCTTGCACCTTGGAAAAAAGAATACAGGCATGGACTATTTTCTGAACGGTGAGAAAATTCATAAAGCTGAAGTACAAAGGGATCTGGGAGTGCTCGTACAGGATTCTCTAAAGGTTAACTTGCAGGTTGAGTCTGTGATTAAGAAAGCGAATGGAATGTTGTCATTTATCCCAAGAGGGTTGGAATATAAAAGCAGTGATGTGATTCTGAGACTTTATAAAGCTCTAGTTAGGCCCCATTTAGAACACTGTGTCCAATTTTGGGCCCCACACCTCAGGAAGGACATACTGGCACTGGAGCGTGTCCAGCGGAGATTCACACGGATGATCCCCGGAATGGTAGGCCTAACATACGATGAACAGCTGAGGATCCTGGGATTGTATTCATTAGAGTTTAGAAGGTTGAGGGGAGATCTAATAGAAACTTACAAGATAATGCATGGCTTACAAAGGGTGGACGCTGGGAAGTTGTTTCCGTTAGGTGGGGATACTAGGACCCATGGGCACAGCCTTAGAGTTAGAGGGGGTCAATTTAGAATGGAAATAAGGAGACATTTCTTCAGCCAGAGAGTGGTGGGCCTGTGGAATTCATTGCCACGGAGCGCAGTGGAGGCCGGGACGTTGCATGTCTTCAAGGCAGAGATTGATAAATTCTTGATCTCGCAAGGAATCAAGGGCTACGGGGAGACTGCGGGTAAGTGGAGTTGAGACGCCCATCAGCCATGATTAAATGGCGGAGTGGACTCGATGGGCCGAATGGCCTTACTTCCACTCCTATGCCTTATGGTCTTATGGTCTTAAGAGCAGGTCAGAAGCTGGGAACTGTGCAGCGGGTAATTTATCTCCTGATTCCCCAATGTCTGCCCACCATCTACAAGGATCAAGTCAGGAGTGTGATGGAATACTCCCCACTTGCCCAGATCGGTGCAGCTCCAAAAACACTGAAAAAGCTTGACATTATCCAGTACAAAGCATCCTGCTTGTTTGACATGGCAATCACAAGCAGCTATTTCCTCCACCAGCAGTACTCAGTAGCAGCAGTGTGTCCCATTTACGGTTCTGAGGAAAGGTCTCCAGACCGGAAGTGTTAACTCTGTTTTTTCCTTACAGATGCTGCCAGACCTGCTGAGGTTTTCCAGCAATTTCTGTTTTTGTACCATTTACAAGATGTGCTGCAAAAATTCATCAAAGATCCTTACACAGCACCTTCCAAACTCACAACCACTTTCATCCTGAAGGACAAGGGCAGCAGATACATGGGAATACCCCACCTGCAAGCTCCCCTCCAAACCACTCACCATCCTGACTTGGAAATATATCACCGTTCCTTCCCTGTCACTAGGACAAAATCTTGCAATTCTGTCCGGCAGGGCATTGTGGGTCAACTGAAAGACAGCTCATGAGTATCTTCTCAAGGGCAACTAGCGATAAATGCTGGCCAGCCAGTGACACCCACATCCCACAAATGAATTTTTGGAAAAGCGTAAATGGTCAGTAGGTACAATAAAAAGGTGGAATTAGAGGAAAAGATGGAGTCAGAGGGAACGGAAGAGGAGGAAGATTCCAGAGTGGTTTGTGCCCTGTGAGTTGGTTGAGTTTGAATTCTTTGGTACCTGAAAGGGAGAGGAAAAAAATTCTTGTTAAAACATCGAATGAGCCAAAAAATGAAGTGGAACTGGGGGCAGGACAATTTTGAGATAGTGACCCGCCCCACCACCTCCACCAGAAGCATATTGTCTTCTGCTCCCTTGTCAGCATTCCGCAGGGACTGTTCCCTCAAGGATACCCTGGTCCACACCGCCTCCACTCCCAACACCATCCCATGACACCTTCCCATTGCATTGCAGCAAATGCAACACTTGCCCTTTTATTTAGATTAGATTTTGATTTTATCATCACGTGTTCTCAAGTTCAGAAGTACAGGATTACAGCGAAAAGTGTATAATGTTGCGACACATGGCACCACCTTAGGTACAAAGTTACCTACGAACAGAAAACTTAGGTACAAAGTCGTAAGAGAATCAGAGTTAAAGAGTATAGCATTACCTTCATAGAACAAGTAGAAAAATAAAAAAAAGGCAGCAGTTAACAATAAAGTCTTTCTTAATTTAAACTAGAAAATAAACAAATTAAGTTGAAAGTTCAACGGTGTTTGATGAGTCCTCTGCTTACCTCACTCCCTGGGAGACTCCAGCTGGGTGTTCTCGACACCACCGCTGCAGATATTGTGGGACACGCTCGCCGCTCTCTCTTCCCACGTTGGGCCACATTGTCATCACCGCTGCTGAAACTGCTGCTTCCCCAATTTCCCCCTGGTGCCTTCGGAACATGCACAGGGAGGACCTACTTACACAACAAGCCAAGGCACCACCACAAGCTGCCGAAGGACCAGGTCAACACTGCCATATGCCGCCAAGAGACGAGGCTGAGACCTGGCACATGGCTGCAGGATGGCCGGGATTGGGAGCCAAATATATCAGTTTACAAGGTTTACCGGGAAAAAACTGAGGAGGTGGAGTAGTCTTAGGCATTAGAAATAAAATTACTTCAATTATGAGGGAGGATATAATGAGGGGAAAGCATTCAGTGGAGACCATATGAATGGAAATAAGGAACAGTGCAGAATTTAAAACTGTTATAGGTGTTGAATACAAACCTCCTGATAACACAGAAATTAGGCAAGCATATAGCAAAACAGTGTCATATTAATGGTGACTTTCAACTTTAACATAGATTGGGAGAGGCAGACAGGTGCCTATCAGAAGGGTAGTGAATTCTCTCCGGTGTCGTTTCCTACAGCAATATGTTCCGGATGCAACAATGGGACAAGCAATTTTAAATTTAGTTACGAGTAGTGAACCAGATATAATTTAGTAACTTAATTGTGCGTGAACATTTATCAAATAATGATCATGACATGATCGAGTTCAATGTAGCATTTGAAAGTGAAAAGCATGAACAAGCCTTTAGAATCTTAGATGTAGGTAAGGCCAACTTTAATGAGAAGGGACAGAAGCCTGTTAATGGGTTAAAAAAACTGAAGAACTGTGGAGATTATTTTAAAAAACCTCTATCAACACAAAACCAGTTTATACCCCTCAGAGGGAGAAGCTCCTCTGCTCTGAAAACAACAACCATGGACAACTAAGGAAATAAAGAATAAATTAAAATCGGCATAACTAGGCCCAAAACGTCAAGCTTTCCTGCTCCTATGATGCTGCTTGACCTGCTGTGTTCATCCAGCCCCACACCTTGTTATCTCGGATTCTCCAACATCTGCAGTACCTTTTATCTCTGATACAATTTTAACCCCACTGCAAAGCCTCTTCTAAGGATGCCTACCCTGAAGCAGTTACCCTCCTCCCTCCGGACAAACCTCAGGGAATTTCTCTCCCACTGCAACTCTCTCATAATCTCTTCAGCCTTGAAACTGCTCGACCACGAGACTACAATCAAGACTCCCCCAGCTCAGAGCCTCCCTCTCTCAGACCTGCAAAGGACCTCTCCTGTTTTTTATTCTTCGTGGGATCCACAGCCTGAATTCACAATTCTACTCAACTTTATTGGACACCAAAAACCGTAAGTACAGTAAACTTACTGATGCCCACCACCCAAAACAGGCTTCCCCAACTCCCCAAATCCCCAACCGTACCCGGGACGTCCCCCAGAATGTATCCGCCACCATTGGCCACGAGGCCACTGTCGGAGAACCCACTGATGACGTCACATCCGCCACCGCCGGGTACCCCACTTCCGGGACAGCGTATAGAGATAAAAGGTACTGCAGATGCTGGAGAATCCGAGATAACAAGCATGGGGCTGGATGAACACAGCAGGTCAAGCAGCATCATAGGAGCAGGAAAACTTGACGTTTCGGGCCGAAACCCTTCATCAGAAAGTTGCAGTGGGAGAGAGATTCCCTGAGGTTTGTCCGGAGGGAGGAGGGTAACTTCCTCTGGGTAGGCATCCTTAGAAGAGGCTTCACAGTGGGGTTAAAATTGTAACAGAGATAAAAGGGACTGCAGATGCTGGAGAATCCGAGATAACAAGCATGGGGCTGGATGAACACAGCAGGTCAAGCAGCATCATAGGAGCAGGAAAACTTGACGTTTCGGGCCTAAATTCTGATGAAGGGTTTAGGCCCGAAACGTCAAGTTTTCCTGCTCCTATGATGCTGCTTGACCTGCTGTGTTCATCCAGCCCCATGCTTGTTATCTCGGATTCTCCAGCATCTGCAGTACCTTTTATCTCATATTTAGAAGCATCATAGCTTGCCATGGCAACTGCTGTGCCCAATACCAAAAGAAATTACTGAGACTTGTGAAGGCAGCCCAGTCCATCTCAAAAACCAGCCTTCTTTCCATAGACTCTGTCTACACTTCTGGCTGCCTCCAGAAAGCAGCCAACATAATCAAAGCCCCCTGCCATCCCAGTTATACTCTCTTCCACCCTCTTCTGTCAGACAAAAGATACAAAAAATTGAAAACACAAACCAGCATATTTTAGAACAGCTTCTTCCCCATGGTTATCAGACATACAAACAGACCTCTGCACCTTCTCTGTAGCTATAATGCTATATTCTGTACTATGTTCTATGACCCTGATGTACTTACATAAGGTATGATTTTCCTGATTAGTACGCAATACCATACCTTTCACTGTCTCTTGGTACATGTGACAATAATAAATCAAACCAAAATCGAAATGAATACTTTACTTTAAAAGAAAATGGAGAATGGACATATTGACTCAGATGTTCCAATCACTAGATCATCATTTCTGCAGCATAGTTGGAAGTTGTTCATGTGGACCCTGCAGATTCTCCTGCACAGCACACTCCAAGGGAATTGCCTGGGAGACTGAAGATTCACTGTACCATTAACCTCCACCTGGAACCCTATGAGAGTATCCATTTAACTTAGAGAACCTGAAAGCCTCCCCCACAGTTAGGCAAATAGTTACCCGGGTAAAATTACTCAGTTAAATAACTAGTCTAACTCCTGAGTAATTAATGAACTGAATCCCCCCTCCCCACTAACATACCACACCCACATTTCACCTCCCACTTAATCTCAAGCAACAATCCTAACTTTCAACCTGACACCCCCTCTTTCCCTGGCACCTCTACTGTAGGATCTAATGCTCTACCATCACCAGCATCGCCACGGGACTCAAGACACACCCACTCGCACCCTACCCTCCCAGGACCTCTCTGTCTCAGAACCTGCAGCCCTCTTTCCTGACAGTGGAAGTGTTCCCTCTCCCTCCTCGCAGCCCAATTGGGAGCTGACATACCACCTTTCCCCAAGGATCCTATATCATCATCCCCTCCCCTACCATAACTGGACCCAACAACAACCTCCCACCCTGGGAACCAAACCCCTTGTACCTCTAACATAACACACACCTTATGTGCTTAGATGTTCATAGGAATTGTTAAAGTTTGTGTAAATCACAGAATACAGCAGTTGTCTGCTATGAGAGAGGGGGCATGATTTGCATTCCACTCACTATCCTGGACTGTGAGTGATCTGATCAGAATCTTCTGACTGAAATGCAGAACTCTGTCTCAACATAAAAATCGAGAGTAACAACAACTTGTGTGTGATTGTCACTCCTCGGACTATTCAGCCTCTGTTTTAGAAACACAATGAAATTGAGTTATAGAGTTTACGATCAATATACATAGAACTACACAAAGTCTTGGAGCTAGCTTTCATGTCTAGACAAGACATTAAAATGCTTTCAGAACGTCTCTGACCATTTATGAAAATGCAACAAAGCTTTCCTGTGTTAAATGTTGCCCTTATCTAATTAATTAAATGAGCTTGCTCACAATACTTTTTGCTGATCTTCTGGTTTTGGAAGGGAATTCCAAAGAATGGTCGTGGGAAAAAAAACATTCTATTACACAAAATGTGAATTGGTGAAATTTGTGCTCCATCGTTCGATAGTGACCAAATCATCAAAGATTGTTTGTAAGGACAGTGAGAAAATCAAGGATGCTTGGTCTCAGGACTAAAAAAAAATGCTTCCAGTTAGGGACATTTAATTTGATAACGCACATTTTTTACAGCAGAGGGAGAAAATAAGATCCACACCAGCAAAGAAACAGGACCCTGCCTAAGATCCATCAACAAGTGGAGAATTTGGTTTAGCATTTATCTACCTTTTTGAAAAGCCATAGTAAGTTTTTTGATACCGGGATTAAACAGTGCCTCAGCTGGAGTGAAGGAAAAGAAACCTCTTACTGTAGACAGTCAACCACTTTGAATCTATCTTCATCAAACTTCAGAGTATTTCTTTCGTTTGCCAAAAAGGAAACATCATTCAGTAACATTTCAAAACTTCAAACTGGAAGAAACAAACATGACAGTGAATGTGTGAACATTTAAGACTTAGGTGCATACTACCTCCTTTTTAATCACCAGTTTTTTTGAGTGTGCTTGTGAGTGTGTGAGTGGATGCATTGCAAAAACATATTGGGTGTTGAATAATGAACATTTATCCTTCATTAAAGTATTTGTTATGAAAAAACCTCTCTTTTGTCCGTTCATAATAATTATAGCACTCGGGTGTTAAAACACCTTTTCCTTTGTGAAAACACATCTGCCTTTGGTCAGTCAACAGGGGCAAAAACCATCTGTTCCCCATCTGTATTATCTTATGATATTTCTTAAAACCTTCCTCTTTGATCGAGTGTCTTGTCACCTATCTTTATGCCTCATGATCAGATTTTGTTTTGATTGAGTTTTCGTGAAGTGCACTTAGAGGTATAGATGTTTTACTCTGGTAAAGGTGCTAAATAAGTTAAGGTTGCTTGTATTGTTGTAGTTCTGGAGAATTTGATCTGCAGCAATAACTGGCACAAAGAGCTTTATTTTGTCTATATAAAATTGAGGAAAATGTTTTAATTGAAATTAAGTCTCAGGTTCAAACAGAATAAGTTACATTCAGTTGTCAGGCACCATTGCCTTCTGCGATAGGTTTGAATTCTAGCTATACTAGATATTTATCAAAATAAATTTCATCAATAGAGCAAATCAAAAAGCAAATTGATGGACAAAATTTACTGGTGTTCCTGGACTATTGCAGCATGCTTTGTATGGAAATTTTAATCAGAAACATTTCAATTAGCATATGTTTCCTGATTGTTATATGCCAATGCAGATGAACTTGTTGGACTTACATAGGGTTGAAAGGCAATGTCTAAGACTAGTGCAGGAGAAAATGTAGTTTCAGCACATTACAACCAACTGTGAACGTCAAAAAGCTTTTGTGTGTTGAGCAAACTTCTAGAGCTCAGTGGTTAGCACTGCTGCTCCACAGCTTAGAGACCCAGGTTCAATTCCAGCCTTGAGTGGCTCTCTGTGTGGAGTTTGCACATTCTCTGCATGGGTTTCCTCTGAGTGCTCCAGTTTCCTCCCACTGTCCAAAGATTTGTGGGCTTCGTGAATTAGCCATGGGAACTGCAGCGTTACAGGAATAGGGTAGAGGGGATGGGTCTGGGTGGGATGTTCTTCAGAGGGTCAGTGTGAATTTGATGGATTGAATGGCTTGTTTCCACACTGTAGGAATTCTACGATATCCAATACTTGTAATCCTTTCAGAAGCATATCAATATCTCAATTGGAAGACTGAAGAATTATGAACATTATGCACTTGTTCAAGAAATGTTGTAAGGATAAGCTCAGTAATAATGGATAAGTTGTTTTATCTTCAGTGGTGGGGAAGCTTCTAGAAATTTTCTGGAAACAATTATTTGGGATGGAATTTGAAGTCACATGAATAACGTGGGTTGCTTAGCTAGGGTCAGCATGGATTTTTGTTGGGGAAATCATACTTGGCTAACATTCTTGAGCTTTCTGAGGAGGTAAAAGAAAGGCTCATGAGAGTAACATCGTTTTTGTAGTGTATTTGGACCTCTAAAAAAGCCCACACAACAGATTTATGAGGAACGTTATAGGCCATGGAACGAAAGCGGCGGTAGCAACATGTATGCACAATTGGCTTAGTGCAAGGAAACAGAGAGTATTAGTTAATAGATATTTTACAGGCTGAAAGAAGATTTGTAATGAAATTCCCTGGGGTTTGGATTTGTAACCCACCCTTTTGCTCATACACATAAATGATCTAAATCTTGGTGTGCAGAGTACATTTTCAAAATTTGCAGATGACATAAAAATTGGAAAAATTGTTAACTGTGAGGAAGACAATGTAGAATCCTGAAAGGATATGGACAAGTTTGTGGAGTGCATGGCTAGGTGGTAGTTGAGGTTCACTGTGTGATGTGATGTGTTTTGGTAGGTAAAAAACTGAAACACAATACAAACTAAAGGGCATAAGTCAAAAGTGGGCCCAGAAGCAGCGAACCTGCATATACAAATGCACAGATCATTGAAGGTGGTGGCACATGTGGAGAGAACAGTTAATAAAGTGGCTTTATTTATAGGAGCATAGAGTACAAGAACATGGAGGTGATGTCAAACTGCAGTTTTGTACCAGTGTGCCCTGGTAGTGGAGGGAATGCATGTTAATGGTGGTGGAGGGATTGCCTATGAAGTGAACTACATTGGCCTGGAAGGTGTTGAACTTACTGAATGTTGTCGATTGGGGAATTCATCAATAAAAATGCAAACTGACTTCAGTGCTACAGCCTGCCCATTTTTAAAAAAAGTTCAAATACAAATGCGTTAAAACGGGCTTTGCTTAGGTGGTGAGAATGTGTATATGCCTAAGCTCTTTGACCTAAAACAAAATTAGACTTCATTTGTAGCATTATGCAACACAAGTTATTACTTTTCATTACATTTATTTAATAGCTTTAAAAATATTAAGACTGATAATATCTTCCTCATTGTAGGAGTAATTCAAATTATAATCAAAACAATGTTACAGAAGCACAGTAACCATTCGATGAGTTCTAAGTCTTAGACCACCAGTCCTTTGAAGAAATTCCGTTCCCTAGTTGGTTGTTGATATTTAAGTTTACAGTTTTCCCATATTCTGAAATAGAAAGAATGCTAACTTTGACAGCATTTAGTTATCAGAGTAGACTTATGACTGGAATTTTGCCTGCAAGTTATTGACTAATCTGGTTGCACATTTTCTGCAGCCTACACTGACTTCACATTCCTCTCCACACACAAGACATTTCACTACCAAGGTATATCATCGGAGATGTTCCCAACAGCATGATACATTATTACAGAAATGAAATTTCTTGACACTTGTTTTTCTCAAACTATTTCCTTATAAATTTTAAGCACTCCTGTTATTTATTTCTCATTCATATGCCCAATCACACTTCTGAAATATTATTGGCATATTTTTAAATGTTTCATACAGTACTCACTCATTTCCTTCTAAGACTTCACTGTCTAATGAGACTAACAAGATTCAGAATTGACTGCCAAAAGGTTGAAGACCAATTCCCATGGGAGGTATCTTAGCCAAACGGTACTCAGGTCGATAAATATTGGATATGTTCAGGACCTTATACACATTAAAGTACTTACAGCACAATTTTAAAATTAAATAATGGGAGCGTCACAGACAACAACACTCAATAAACTCAACACCCTCCAGGTCAAAGCAGTTTCTTTCAATGGGCACATCATCCGCCACCTTTGACATTCATTCCTTTCATCATCAATGCACAATGGCAGCAGTGAGCACAATCTACAAGATGCATCGCCATTACTCACCATGGCTCCTTCAATAGCATCATCCATAAGTGCAATCTCTACTATCCGGAAGTGCAATGGCAAGTTCTCCATCACCTCCTTGCTCTTGGACTTTTTCATTGACTGAAACTGTGTCCAGCAGGTAATTTAATGGCAGAAACCCATTCAAGTAATCAACGACAATATGTGTGCATTGAAATACATTCAAAATAAATTGATCAAAACTCTTTGTATCTTAATAGTGACTGTTTCAGTTAAGTTTCTGGTGACTACTAGGATGTTGATAGTGGAAGATTTGACAATGGTAACTCAATTGAATATGTGAAGATTTGACAATGGTAACTCAATTGAATATTGTGTGGCAGGAGATAAGTACTTGGAAATAGTTATTACCTGAGAGTGGTGCAGTGCAAATGTTGCACATCACAGTTGAGCCCAAGCTTATAAGTTGTACAGATCTTGATGGATAAGGACTACAGACTATTTTACTATCTGAGAAATTGTGAATGGAACTGAAGACTGTGCAGTCGTCAATGAACATTCGTACTTCTGACCTTCTGGTGGCAAAAATGTCAATGATGGATATTTGAGACTAGGACGCTGCACTAAGAAACTTTTGTACAAAATGTTCTGGCACTGAAATGATTGGCCTGTAATAATTACAACCATCTTCCTTGTAAAAGTGTTCTTTCTGATTCACTTTCTCGTTTTAATTTTAGCTCAGGTTATTTTGTCAAATCCAGTCAAATCCTTGTTTGGTGTCAAAGTCAGTCATTCTCATAAAAAACTGAAAGAACTGTGGATGCTGTAAATCAGGAACAAAAACAAAGTTGCTGGAAAAGCTCAGCAGGTCTGGCAGCATCTGTGAAGTTAAAAACAGAGTTAACGTTTCAGGTCTGGTGACCCTTCCTCAGAA
>JAHRHZ010000204.1:776168-796095 GCA_024137785.1 Ginglymostoma cirratum | reverse complement strand
ATTTCCAGAAGGCATTTGACAAGGCGCCACACCAAAGGCTGCTACATAAGATAATGTTGCCCTGTATTACAGGTAATGTATTGGCATGGATAGAGGGTTGGTTGACAAGTAGAAAGCAAAGAGTAGGGGTAAATGGGTGTTTTTCTGGTTGGCGGTCATTGGCTAGTGGTGTGCCTCAGGGATCAGTGTTGGGACCTCAATTGTTTACAATTTACATAGATGATTTGGAGTTGGGGACTAAGTGTGGTGTGTCAAAATTTGCAGATGACACTAAGGTGAGTGGTAGAGCAAAGTGTGCAGAAGACACTGAAAGTCTGCAGAGGGATATAGATAGTCTAAGTGAGTGGGCAAAGGTCTGGCAGATGGAGTACAATGTTGATAAGTGTGAGGTCATCCATTTTGGTATGAATAACAGGAAAATGGACTATGTTTTAAATGGTAAAAAATTGCAGCATGCTGCTGTGCAGAGGGACTTGGGTGTCCATGCACATGAAATCGCTAAAAAGTAGGATTGCAGGTGCAGCAGGTAATTAAAAAGGCAAATGGAATTTTGTCTGCCATTTGTAGAGGGATGGAGTTTAAAAACAGGGAGGCTATGCCGCAGCTGTATCGGGTCCTTGTGAGGCCACACCTAGAGTACTGTGTGCAGTTTTGGTCTCCTTACTTGAGAAGAGATATACTAGCACTGGAGGGGGTGCAGAGAAGATTTACTCGGTTGATTCCAGAGTTAGGAGGGTTGGATTATGAGGAGAGACTGAGTAGACTGGGATTATACTCATTGGAATTCAGAAGAATGAGGGGAGATCTTATAGAAACATATAAGATTATGAAGGTAATAGATAAGGTGGAGGCAGGGAGGTGGTTTCCACTAGCAGGGGAAACTCGGACTAGAGGGCATTGCCTCAAAATAAAGGGAAGCAGTTGTAGGACTGAGGTCAGGAGGAACTTCTTCACCCAAAGGGTTGTGAATCTGTGGAATTCCCTGCCCAGTGAAGCGGTTGAAGCTACCTCGCTGAATGTGTTTAAGGCAAGGCAAGTTAAATTTTTGAACAGTAAAGGAATTAAGGGTTACGGTGAGTGGGCGGGTAAGTGGAGCTGAGTCTCAAAAAGATCAGCCATGATCTTATTAAATGGCAGGGCAGGCTTGAGGGACTAGCTATTCATGATATAGATAAATCGCCTGGGTCAACGAACCAAATGCAACATTTCCATGTTTGCTGATGACACAAAACTGGGCAGTGTTGTGAGGAGGATGCAAGGAGGATTCAAGCTGATTTAAACAAGTTGACCAAATGGACAAACAAATGGTAGATGCAGTACACCATGCCTTAAATATGAAATTATAAACAGAAAGAAAGTGTGTTATTTAAATGGTGATATTTTGGGAAGTGGGGTGTACAAAGGGATCTGTGTGCCCTTGTACACCAGTCAATAAAAGTAGACAGACAGGTGCAGTAGCAACAAGGAAAGCAAATAGTACATTGGTCATCATTACAGGAGGAGTTGATTTCGGAAAGAGGGATGTCTTACTGCAGTTATACAGGGTCTTTAGAAGGATGAGAGGGGATCTGATTGAAATGTGTAGAGTTCTAACAAGGCCTAAACCTCAATTAGATTCCTCTATCCAACCCTTCAAGAACCACTTCCACCTCCATGTGACAGATCACACAATGGTCTTATCAGCTGTCTCAGATCCTATCAATCCTGAGGGACTGCCGAAGAAGAAGCTGCCCTTACAGTACTCTGAGTGTCCCATCCCCACACAGACTGCACTGGCTGATGGGTAATCGGGGGAGACATAAATGCTTGCCATCAATGTGTAGAAAACAATTGTAGAAAATGAGACACTACCCCTTGGTCTTAGGTATCTATGACCAAATTTAACACCAATCATTATCTCTTGTGTTTCTCCCTGTGCCTATCCTTTGCCTGTCCAGAAAGTGTGTCACAGACTTAAATCTAGAAGCAATGATGAGTGCATGTTGGAGAAAGAATTTTTCTTCCAATTAACAAGGGATAATTGCTGCAATTTGTAGCCAAAACAATGAGCTGCCCTTTTTGCTTTAATTTCTTCTCATTTAAGCTGGAGCCAGTTCGCTGATTAATGGCACCTGCAGGAACTGATGGAGATTATAAGTGGACACTTGCAACTAATCTTCAGGGAATGCCTCAAATCCAGTGCAACTAAATTTGAATCAAAGCATCTGTCCAAAATGATGTTATTAGAATCAGGACATGGATAACAAACATCACAAGGTGAAACAAGCTCATAAGGTCTACCTTTTTCTCTTCCTGAGATTTGATCAAAAGTACGTTTTCATGTACAACCTCCCTTGATTATAAAATCCAAGCATCCTCTTTGAAGTAATCAGCTTCCTGATATCTCAATTCAATACTAAATTCAATTACCCTGCCTGTAAACCATAATACCATGCCCATATCTATGCTTATTACACTTGCACCAACAGCTTCAGATATTGCACCTGTTCTAATAGCACCAACTCTGCTACAGTGTATAGCATTTGTACTTGCTACACTTCTGTCTATTGCCCCTGTACTTCACACTATGTGCCTTGACTTGTAGCCTGTTTGCAGCTTCTGTATTTGGTAGTTTCTATTCTTCTTGTGCTTGACCTATTGCATATATTCTTCCTGCTGCTGCAGGCTGCTTTCTGGTATGCTTCCTACAGTTGTTATCATAACCAGCTGTACCCCAATGACTGTTTCACACCTACTTGCACTGAAGGACATGCAAATGTGCAGAGGCCCTCACTTCGAAGCGCACAGCTCCACAATGACATCCTCCAGTATGGTTCACTAGAGCCTGATGTTCCCTGAAAATATAGAAACAGAACATTGTACTCTTTCCTCACTAAACAATAGCCATCTTGATTACACAGTTTGCAAAGCAAACTTACATCAGTGTGAAATCAAAATGTGGATGCTGAAAATCTGAAGTGAAAACAGAAAATGCTGGAAATAATCAGAAGTGCTCACAGCATCAGTGGAGAAAGAAAGTTAACATTTCAGGTTCAGATGGCAGCTCACTGAATTGAAACTACAAAAGGTCTTCCATGGATCTTGCCAGACCTGAGTATTGGCACCATTTACTGCTTTCAGTATGTTTTATTGATACATTTGTTGAGCAACTTATATTAACAGTTTCACAGTAGAATGAAGGGTGTGGTGTATATGTCACATTTTTAAAGATATGGATGTGGAATATATCAGACTGTTACAATAAAGGGTATCAGAATATTACAGTGAGTGGTATCAAAATGTTACATCAAAATGAGGCTTTTGGGATAGACCACTGAGTTATAGTGAGCAGTATCACAGGGTTAAAGTGAGTGGAATCAGAGTGTTACAGTGAGGGTTGTGGGGTATTTCAGAGTGTTACAGTGACACCAAAGTGTTACAGTATCGATTATCACAATGTTACAGCAAGGAGTTTCACAGTGTTAACAGTGGGAGGTCTGGGATTCATCACAGTATCAGTGTTATTAGCGAGGTTATCAGTGTTTTACAGTGAGATGCATCACAGTATTACAGTGAGGGGTCTGGAGTTTATCAGTATTATAGTGAGGTGTATCAGTTATAGGGTGAGGAGTACCCTGGTGTCGGAGTAGGAGTGTGGCTGTTCATTCCCTGCCTCGAACCAGACATATTACTCCGAAGATTGCAGGAACAGCAAATCATATTCAGCCTGGGAATCCCGCAGCCCAACGGTATCAATGTGGACTTCACAAGCTTCAAAATCTCCCCTCCCCCAACCGCATCCCATCCTCCGACACTTCCGCCATCTGCAATCAGACCCCACCAGCAAAGACATTTTTCCCTCCCCACCCTTATCTGCCTTCCGAAGGGACCACTCCCTCCACGACTCCCTTGTCCGCTCCACACTCCCCTCCAGCCCCACCACACCCGGCACTTTTCCCTGCAACCGCAGGAAGTGCTACACCTGCCCCCACACCTCCTCCCTCACCCCAATCCCAGGCCCCAAGAAGACTTTCCACGTCAGGCAGATGTTCACCTGCACATCTGCCAATGTGGTATACTGCATCCGCTGTACCCGTTGTGGCTTCCTCTACATCGGGGAAACCAAGCGGAGGCTTGGGGACCACTTTGCAGAACACCTGCGCTCAGTTCACAACAAACAACTGCACCTCCCAGTCGCGAACCATTTCAACTCCCCCTCCCATTCCTCAGATGACATGTCCATCCTGGGCCTCCTGCAATGCCACAGTGATGCCGCCCGAAGGCTGCAGGAACAGCAAATCATATTCAGCCTGGGAACTCTGCAGCCCAATGGCATCAATGTGGATTTCACAAGCTTCAAAATCTCCTCTCCCCCAACCGCATCCCAAAACCAGCCCAGCTCATCTCCACCTCCCTAACCTGTTTTTCCTCTCACCTCAAGCCACACCCCCATCTCCTATCTACTAACATCATCCCGCCCCCTTGACCTGTCCGTCCTGACCCCCCTACCTACACTCACCTTTACTGGCTCCATCCCCGCCTCTTCGACTTGTCTGCCTCCTCTCCACCTATCCTCTCCTCTATCCATCCTCTATCCGCCTCCCCCTCTCTCCCTATTTATTTCAGAACCCTCTTCCCCTCCCCCATTTCTGAAGAAGGGTCTAGGCCTGAAACGTCAAGTTTTCCTGCTCCTATGATGCTGCTTGACCTACTGTGTTCATCCAGCCCCATGCTTGTTATCTCGGATTCTCCAGCATCTGCAGTACCTTTTATCTCCAAAACTAGCCCAGCTCGTCCCCCCCTCCCTAACCTGTCCTTCCTCCCACCTACCCCCTCCTCCCACCTCAAGCCCCACCCCCATCTCCTACCTACTAACCTCATCCCGCCCACTTGACCTGTCTGATCGCCTCCCTAACTCCCCACCTGCATTCACCTTTACTGGCTCCAACCCCGCCTCTTTGACCGGTCTGTCTCCTCTCCACCTATCTTCTCCTCTCCTCTATCCGCCTCCCCCTCTCTCCCTTTTTATTTCAGAACACCCTTCCCTCCCCCATTTCTGAAGAAGGGTCTAGGCCCCAAATGTCAAGCTTTCCTACTTGGCATGCTGTGTTCATCTAGCTGTACACCTTGTTATCTCATAATACTCCGGTCCCCGCTTCTCCCCGCCCCTGGACCGCGGACTTTCTGGCGTCTACTCGCCGTGGTCCTGTCACATTCCGGCCTCCGCTTGAAAATAACCGTGTGCCGATTACCAGGGGATGGGAGCGGAGCCTCCGCCACCGATGCCGGTCTGCGCAGCCTATATTCCCCCGCACCGTGGGGTGATGAGTCAGCACAGACCTGATGGGCGGAATGGTCTCCTCCAGATTTGCAGGCTCCATCCTGACTGAGACAGCGCCGGGCAGGAGGTGCTCCGGAGTTTCACAGTGCAGCCGACAGCTGTCTGAAAGTGGCACGGTCCTTATTTGGAAACTCGTCAACTAAGGCTGGAACCCGTACTTATATGGCCGAAGGATAACGCAGACAACTGAGAAATTATTTTGTTAGCAAGAGTGAGAAGGAATGGTACAGATTTAAGACAGTCTATACCGGAAGATGGGGACTTAACGGGTGTATCGGCAGGGCTTAGCAGACGAGTGGAGAAGGCTGTTCAAAAGTCAACTGTGCTAAACTTTCATCAAACGGCAATCAGACGTGAGGTGGAATTCTGCACAGTATCATGATGGAAAGGTGTCTAGACTTCGAAAAAAGTGGTGTAGGGGTTCCTCCCAGGCAAGAAGGAATCAATTATAAAACAAAGAACACTGCAGAAACTCGGCAACGTCTGTGGACAGAGAACGTTTCGTTTTTTTTAAAAAAAAATTATGTATTTTCAGGATATGGTGGCATTGATAGACTAGAATTTTTTGTCAATACCCAAATGCTGCTAAAGTGGTAGTGCGCCCTCTGGTTTGACTTTAGACCTCCATGTGGTGTTCTTGATACACCCACCAATGCTGTTCGGAAGGGAGTGCCTGGATTTTGACTAAATGACCGTGACGGAATGGCAAAATAGTTGCAAGTCGTGTGTGACTTGGAGGTGAACGATAGCTGTTTGTGCTTCTATGTATCTGCAGCCCTTGTCCTTTTTAGGTGGTAGTTGTAGGTTTGGAAGCAATTATTGAAGGAAAGTTCTGAGGAAGGGTCACTGGACCCGAAACGTTAACTGTTTTTTCATTCACAGATGCTACCAGACCTGCTGAGCTTTTCCAGCAATTTCTATTTTATTTTCAGTTGTCGAAGGAACCTTGGTGAGTCAGTTAGATGGAACAGCAAGAACCATCAAATAAAAAAACAGTTTTGATTAGCACTTTGACACTAAGTATGTTGTCTTGTGGAGGGACACTGCTGTTGGAACATCTTCCTTGTAGCTAGATTTGGAATGTCTTGCAAAGGATTGTGGATTATACTAGTGCTTTGGAAGTGCTTCTAATAGGTGATGCCAATCTCTGAGGCGTATAGGAGAATGGGAATCACAGCTGCCCAGTAAACTATGGCCTGGGTCTTGGGTTTGTGATTCTGGTCACAAATACTCTTTTCCTCAGTCAGCCAAAGATGAAGCAATATTACTTCATTATCCATTTCAAGAAATAGAAAATATTCCATATTTTCTATTATCCTGACAGGTAGGACTGGAGTGGAGTGGGGATAAACAGTTTAATATTTTGAAGGGCTTGGTAGAAGAGAACTATAGTTTTCCAGGTCTGCAGTGAAAGACGGATTTTCTTATAATTTTCAAAGAAAAAGTGCACGTGCCCTGGAGTTTACATTGTGAGTAATCGCAGACAGAAGCATTGTCTGCATACTGCAGCTCAATGGCTGAAGTTGGTGATCTCTGTTTTGGATTGGATACCTGATTGCAGTAATTAGAGAGGAGTGTTCTAGCTGTGTAGAACAGATAAGCTCATTGGAAAGATCATCCTCAAATCAATTCTTCCCAATGTTAAAAGACCACCTTCCAGAGTCGCAGCATAGTATGTGTCCATGGAGAAACACCACAGACATGTATGTTTTATTATGTTTATTCATGTTATTTTCTGCATTAACCTTTGATGAGGCACTTTATCAACTGCCTTGTGGATACCCAAGTAGAGTACATGCACCAGTTCCCTTTTATCCACAGCACAGAAATGTAGGAAATAGGTGCAAGATTAGGCCATTTGGCCCTTTAAGCCTGTTCTAACCTTCAGTACAATCATGGATGATCATCCAACTCAGTACTCTGCTCGTACTTTCTGCCCAAACCCTTTTAACCCTTCATCCTTGAGAACTATATCTAACTACTTTCTGAAAGCATTCAATGTCTTGACCTCAACTGTATTCTGTAGCAAAGAATTCCACAGGCTGATGACTCTTTGGATGAAGAAATTTCTCCTCATGTCAGTCCTGAATGGCCTGCCAGATGATAGGGAAAACTTTAAAAACCAACAAAAGATGATCAAGAAAATAATAGTGGGAAAATAAACTTCAAAGGGTAAACGTGCAAACAGCATTAAGACGGACGGACAGACAGCAAGAACTTCTTTAAATATATAAAAAAGGAACAGAGAAACCATAGTGAACATAGGCTCCTTAGAGAATGGGGCAGGGAAATGATACTGGGGAATTAGGAAAAAGCTGAGGAGTTAAATAAATATTTTGCATCAGTCTTCATAGTAGAAGGCACTGATAGCATCCTAAAATTACTAAACAGTCAAGGGGCAAAAGGAGGAGAAGAAATAGATACAATAACTATCACAAGAAGTGTGAGGGAAACAAATGGGGCTGAAGATCGATTAAATCCCCTGGACCTGATTGGATGCATCCCAGGATATTGAAGGAAGTAGCTACAGAGATTATGAATGTATTGGTAGCAATCTTCCAGAATCTTTAGATTCTGTAAAAGTCCCAGAGGATTAGAAAACTGCCAACATAAATGCTTATTCAAAAAGAGCAGGCAACAAAAAGCAGGTGACTATAGTGCCGTTAGCTTAATATGTGTTATTGTGAAATGTTAGAACGCATTATAAAGAAAGTAATAGCAAAGCATTTGGAAATACATAATATGATCAAGCAGAGTCAGCATGGTTTCTTGAAGGGGAATCATGCCAGACAAATTTATTAGAATTCTTTGAGGAGGGAACATTAATAGTAGATAAAGGAGAAGCTGTGGATGTAGTATATTTCAATTTTCAGAAGGTATTTGAAAAGCTTTAGACTATTTCATTAGATATAATTTCCCTGGAGTTGGACCAGTAGCTGGCCTGAACAACATTAATGTTTTCCTGAACAAATGGCAGAGAAGGATTATTACCTGTCTACAACTATACAACTGAAACTGCACTCCTTTAAAACCTGAAAGGCATGCATTTATTCATAAATAAGGCGGCAAAGGACAGACCATAGTATCATAAGATGTGGGAGCAGCAGTAGGCTATCTCAGCTTTGAATATACTTAAACAACCCAACCTGCACAGTCCTCATCAGTAAAGAATTCCACAGATTTACTATGCTCTGAGAGAAGAAACTCTTCCTTATCTCTGGTCCTATACTCTCTCGTATAAGGTGAAACAATCTCTGTCATTTGTCAAGCCCCCTAAGAATCCTATATGCTTAAAAGAAACCCAACTGTTTCACCCAGGAGATGTACAGGATTTGTCCAGTTAGAGTCATAGAGGTCTGCAGCATCAAAACAGGCCCTTTGGCTCAACTTGCCCATACTGCCCTGTGTCACTGCCAAATGTCAAAGAAATCAGATGAGGCTAGAAAATGTTCTAATCGCAATATTGTACATTAGTATGGATAGAGGATTGGCTTACCAATAGAAGACAGAGGTGGGATAAGAAGGTCATTTTTATGATGGCAACCTGTAGCTAGTAGTATGCCAGTTAGATCAGTGCTGGGGCTACAACTATCTAAAAAAAATTTGAATTCAATAAAACTCTGGAATTAAGGATCTATTGATGACCATGAAACAATTGCTGATTGTCAGGGGGAAAATCCATTATGTTCACTAATGCCCTTACTTGGTCTGGCCTACATATAACCTCAGGCCCATAGCAAAGTGGCTGACTCTTAACTGTCCTCTGGGAGCAATAAATTCTAGCCCAGCCAATGATGCTCATATTCCATTAGTGAATAAAACAAAACCTCAGTGTGCTCAGAGGCTGAGGAGTGACCTTATAGAGGTCACTTTTTATATAAAATCATGAGGGGCATGGATAGGGTAAACAGACAAGTTCTTTTCCCTGGGGTGGGAGAGTCCAAAACTAGAGGGCATAGGTTTAAGGTGAGAGGGGAAAGATTTAAAAGTGACCTAGGGGAAACTTTTCCATGCAGAGGGTGGTGTGTGTATGGAATGAGCTGCCAGAGGAAATGGTGGAGGATTGTACAATTGCAACATTTAAAAGGCTTCTGGATGGGTATATGAATAGAAAGGGTTCAGAGGGATATGGGCCAAATGCTGGCAAATGGGACTAGATTTATTTAGGATATCTGGTCGGCATGGATGAGTTAGACCAAAGGGTCTGTTTCCATGCTGTTCATCTCAGTTAGGACATTACACAAACTTCAGGACTGAGGAACTTCAGAAGTGACTTACCAGCACTGAAGTTACTGGTCCGTAGTTATCACAACTGTTTTCCATTGTGCTAAATATGATTCTGAATTGGTGGGGAATTTCCCCCTTGACTGGCATTTGGTTAATAATGAGTCAGGGCTGCATGATACACACTTTGTATTCTTAGCACAACACATCAAATGGTTTGTATACTCTGTCTCTGAATATTTATCCCCAGAGAATGTTGAAGGTTAATATTGAACATAACAGCAAAATAAATGCCCATACTCATTTCACTCCATTCCCTTTTCCCAGTTTGACTGAAATGGAATTTAAACTCAATAACAAACTGGTAATATTTTAATAACAACCACAGTCAAATCCTTCAAAATTGGTTTATTTAAAAAAGGATTTGGATACACACTTGAGATGCCACAAATTACATGGCTGTGGACCAGTGTTTGGCAGTGAGAAGCAACAACCTGAAATGATCTGTTTCGGTGCCATCAATCTTCTTGTTTTTATATCCAGTAGCACAACTCGACATAAATAGCCTCGGTCACTGCTATATCTGTAAGCTCGGGGAAGTCCGATTCACACACGTCATGTAAGAACAGCCACCAAAAAAACAGAATCTTAATTTAGTTGTTTTGCTGTCTAGAAGTTAGGACATCCTATACTGTAAAAATATATCAACCACTGAGGGATTCATGGATGCTATGTCGCATTTTGTAAACTGTACTAGTCCAGGACTGGAATCAATAGTTAATTCAATCATCTGAACAATACCAAAGTCAGCAAACAAGAATTAAGTAGTGACATGAAAACAGATATAACACATAGAACTAAAAAGAGAAATCTTGTTTTTAGATTCAGAAATCTTGATGTGAAAAGTGAAACATAACCCTGCTTTGAAGTAACAGTTGGAATGTGTTGATCAAAATACTTCAACTCATGAGGAATCATGTCACAAGATTTTTGTTTCTGCAACTTCAAAAGGTAAACAGAATCCTGTCAAACCCTTTAAAGACGACTTTGAAGCCTCTAAGACAGTAGCAAATACTAAATAAATACTTTAAACCATTTTAAAAGGATTTGAGTGTGGTTGTTATTGAAATATTACCAGTCTGTTATTGAGTTTAAATTCCATTTCAGTCAAAGGGATAAGGGAATGGAATGAGTATGGGCGTTTATTTTGCTGTTGTGTTCAATATTAATCTTCATCATTCTCTGGGGAAAAATATTCAGACAGAGTATACAAACCATTTGATGTGTTGCACTAAGAATACGAAGTGTGTATCACTATTAACCAAAGCAAATGCCAGTCGAGGAAATTCCCCACCAACTCAGAGTCATACTTAGCACAAAGGAAGACAGTTATGATAACTACAGACCAGTAATTTCGGTGCTTGTAGGTCACTGCTGGAGTTCCTCAGTCCTGAAGTTTGTGTAATGTCCTAAGCCCAGCAATTGTTAACTGTTTCATCAATGACTTTTGTTCCAGTTAGTCACAGGGAACTGCCTTCTGGGGCAACACAGAATAGCACAAATCATTGTGCACATTGTGGATGGGTTGGAGGCAGGGTCAGACAAATGCTATCTCAAAGGTTTAGCATAGGCTTTATGGAGGAGCTTTGGTTTGGACGGCAACCTCAACAGAATGATGACACCATACATTGAGTTGCATTTACACATCTCCTGAAATGGTCAATATAACACCACAGAATTACTCTGCCCTTCTTCTGACCATCCTGCAGCTGAGGATAAACCAGCACATTAGGAGAGAGGAACAACCAGGGCAGGAATAGGCAGTAGAGCAGCCTGCAACCAGGGGCCATGGTGAAAACATTGGCTAGAAACAGAATCCATAAGTGGTGTCACTCAGAGATAGCAAGAACTGCAGATGCTAGAGTCAGAGACAGATTTCTGAAGAACGGTCCTGATCTGAAATGTCAACTATCCTGCTCCTCTGATGCTGCCTGACCTGCTGTGTTCTTCCAGCTCCAATTGTGTTGTCTATAGGTGGCATTGTACCTATCTCCAGCTTACGAAACAAAATACCCGGAATTTTCACTTCCACAGGAGGTCCTTTGTTGATCACGTCAAGGAAAAGATGTGACTCATGACAAAGACAGTCTTTTTGATATAGAAGGCCATTCCTTGCATGTTCTATGGAACAACACAAACAGCTTTATAAAGTGAATAAGTAAAACACAAAGTGCCCAGGTCTACGCATTGATAGGTCCTGACATCAGAGGCACCCTCCAACTGGACAAACTGAATGCTCAGGGTTCAGTATAATACTTCCAATTCCAATGCAGTCCTGATAACAGCAGGAGTTTCAGGGTTCAGCTTATTGAGACTGGAAGTTCTGGGCATTGTATCAGCAAGGCACCAAAGTATTAACTAATATAAACAATACTGCGGATGTAGCATTTGCTTCAATATACCTTGGAAGGTTTGCCAGAAATGCCAGTCACAGTTACCTCACTCAAGAAAGCAGTAGAAGGTTCCAGAAAAATCATTTCAGTAACTTCCTGCCAGAGTATTACAGAATAAGAATGTTACCAAACAAGTCAGTGACAGAGTGACCTTTAGTTTGGGTGTGTCTCAATTGAATTGAAGGTGGAGAAGGAATTCCTTAAGTTATTGTTAGTGCTGTGGGGCAGGTGATCTGTATATTATAACCTGCATTCTGTTCCATAAAAGGGAGAGACAAGAAACTTGTTGCCATGTTCAGTAATTGAGGTTTGTGCAAGAGTATGATGAGACATTTCACTGAGTCATTAAACTGTGACAACAGCTGCCACTTGCTTTATTTCTCAGAACAAGATTAGTTTCCTGAAATTCTATGTGTTCTAAAATTTGGGGTCGCCCTTTCTGGACAAAGAGTAAAAGGGAATTTTTTTTCTGTCAGAGAGTTGTGTGACTTTGGTTTGGGATTTATTGTCTGCACTCTCAATCTGGGCTGCCCAAAAATTGTGATAAAAGCCTGTGCACAATTGTTTGGGACAGTTTCACTGAAACATTTCTGTAAAAACATATATTCATTTGCATGAATCCAATATTGTTGGAAGCTCATCTTGCTCGTCCTTGAAAACGTGTAGCTGAAGAGTGTCAGATGACAAAGCTGTGCCATTTTGTTCCTCTCAGAAGGACAGAGATTAAAGAAATCTGAAGGAAAGGACACTCTGTAGGAGAAAACTCCATATTACATTTAGTGAGTATGAGTCCTTGAGAGGAATTATTCAAAAAATATATTTAACTTGTTGACAGACAGTGTAGGAGATAGCAAGGACTGCAGATGCTGGACGTCAGAGTCGATAAAATGCAGAGCTGGAGGAGCACAGCAGGTAAGACAGCGACTGAGGAGCAGGAAAGTCGACATTTCATGTTGGGACCGTTTATCAGGGCAGGGGAATGGAAAGGGAGCTCAGAAAAAGGAGGGATGAGGCTGGGGAAGGTAGGTGGGATGGTGATATTTGGATGCAGGTGGAGGGTTTTATAGATTGGTCAGTGGGAAGGGTGCAGTGGATAGGTGAGAAGGGAGATGGACGAGTTTATGTCAGGTCAAGGAGGCAGGGATGAGGGAGGGCTGGACATGGGCTGAGGTTTTGAAGCTGGTGAATTCTGTGTTGAGGCCTTCCCTGTCATCCCCACCTCCTTGACATGACACAACCTTTCCATCTTTCTTTTCACTTATCTGCCTCACCCTTCCCCTTGACCAACCTATACAATCCCCTACCTGCATCCACCTATCACCTTACCCTAGCCCCACCCCCCCCCCCCCCCCCCATTTATTTCTGAGCTCCCTTCTCCCTCCCCAGATCTGATGAAGGGTCCCAACTCAAAGCATCGACTTCCCTGCTCCTCGGATGCTGTCTGACCTGCTCTGCTCCTCCAGTTCCACATTTTAATCTCTTGACAGAGAGTGTATGTTGTTCTTTGAACAGTAGAAGGCTAGCTCATTATCACTGAAATAAAGTCAACAATTTCCTCATTTCACTAGACATTCATTAATGTTCTTCCAGAAGATATGCATAGGGGAGTGCACGTCAGATTACAATGTTTTGTTCCTTTAGGGATGTGGCTGTCATTAGCATCTGCAAATTTCCTTCCAAACCACTCACAATCCTGACTGGGAAATATACTGACGTGGAGGTGCCAGTGTTGGACTGAGGTGGACAAGGTCAGAAATCACACAACACCAGGCTATAGGCCAACAGAGTGTGTGCATTTGGGAGTGTGGGAGAGAATGCTTAGAATCCCTACAGTGTGGGAACAGGCCCTTCGGCCCAACAAGTCCACACTGACTCTCAAAGCGTCCCACCAAGACCCATCCTCCTCTAACCCACCTAATCTACACATGCCTGAACAACATGGCCACTTTAGCATGGCAAATCAACTTAGCTTGCACATCTTTGGATTGTGGGAGGAAATCCACGCAGACACGGAGAGAATGTGCAAACTCCACACAGACAGTCACCCGAGGGTGGAATCGAATCCAGGTCCCTGGTGCTGAGAGGCAGCAGTGCTAACCACTGTGCCACCGAGAGAGACTGTATGTGTAAGGGGGTGGGGGAGGGGAAGAGAAGAGAGAGAGAGTGTGAGTGAGTGAGTTAGGTAGAGAGAGTGTGTGAGAGAGAGGGGGAAAGAGAGAAAAAGGGGGGGGGGAAGGGGATGGGGAGAAAGAGAGAGACAGCGTGCTTGAGAGACTGTGTGTATGAGACAAGATCCATGTGAGTGTGTTTTAGTGACCGAGTGTGTGTACATATGTATGAAAGAGAGTGTGTAGTGCGGTGGGGTCACCTGTAGTGTGACATGAACTCAAGATCCTGGTTGAGACCGTCCTCTTGGGTACCGAACTTAGCTATCGGCCTCTGCTCTGTGACTCTGAGTTGTTGTGTATCCTGAAGTCTGCCTTGGAGGATCTTTACCTGAGGTTCTGAGGCCAAATGTCCTTGGCTGCTGCAGTGTTCCCCACAGGGAGGGAACATCCCTGTCTGGCAATTGTTACACCGTGTCCATTCATCTGTTGTTATAGCATCGCCAATGTACCATGCCCCAGGGCATCCTCACCTGCAGCGTATGAGATAGACAACGTTGGCTCAGTCACATGAGTATCAGCCTTGGATGTGTTGGGTGATGTTCCCACGTGTGACGGTAGTGCCCATGTCCAAGATCTGACATGTCTTGCAGAGGTTGCCATGGCAGGGTTGTGTGGTGCTGTGGTCGATGTTGGCCTGAAGGCAGGGTAGTTTGCTGCAAACAATGATCTGTTCAAGGTTTGGCAGTTGTTTGAAGGCGGGAAGTGGAGGCGTGGGGAAGATCTTGGCGAGGTGCTCGTTGTCATCGATAATGTGTTGAAGGCTGTGAAGAACATAGCATAGCTTCTCCACTACCAGGAAGTACTGGACAACGAAGAGTACTCTAGGGGACGTATCCCATGTCTGTCTTCTGAGGACATCCTACTGTTTTCACTGTGGCACGTTGGCCATGGTAATTGATGAGTTGAGCATCGTATCGCGTTCTTTGCAGAGCATCCTTCAACACTTTCAGGTGTCCATCAACATTCCTTCTCATCTGAACAGATCCTGTGTGTGTAGGGCTTGTCCATAGGGAATGGCTGTTTTAACATGTTTTGAATGGAAGCTAGAGAAGTGCAGCATCATGAGTTTATCCGTGGGCTTGCGGTAAAGTGATGTACTGAGGTGTCTGTGCCCAATGGAGATGCATGTGTCCAAGAATGAAACTGATTCTAAAGAGTAGTCCATGGTAAGTCTGATGATGGTATGAAGAAATTTGTTGATATCGCTATATAGTTGTTTCAGTGGTTCCTTGCCATGAGTGCAAAGGAATAAAATGTTGTTGATGTAACTGGTGTATAATGTTGGTCGGAGGTTCTGTGCAGCAAAGTCTTGGTTGAACCTGTGAATGAAAATGTTGGCATATTGGGGAGCAATTCTGGTCCCCGTGGCTGTTCCCTGTATCTAGACGAAGGACTGGTTGTTGAAGGCGAAGATGTTGTGATTGAGGATGAAGCAGATGAGGTGCAGGGTGGCGTCTGGAAATTGGCAGCTGGTGGTATTGAGTACTGAGGCTTTTGCGGTGATGCCATCATTGTGGGGGATGCTGGTGTAGAGTGCCGAAACATTCATTGCCACGAGGAATGTTCGTGGTTGAACTGGTCCATGAGCACTGAGTTTCTGTAGGAAATCTGTAGTATTGCAACAGAAGCTGGGGGTTCCCTGTACAATGGATTTTGAGATGCCCTCGACATATCCAGAGATATATTGCCATTTTTCAGTGTCACCTGGTCAAAATCCTGGAACTCTCCCCAACGGCATTTTGGGTCTACCTACAACAAATGTACTACACAAGTAAACTCGGGCTGGGCAATAAATGGAGATAGCAAGAACTGCAGATGCTGGAGTCAGAGTCAATACAGTGTGGAGCTGGCGGAACACAGCAGGTCAGACAGCATCGAAACCTCGAATTTCCTGCTCTTCTGATGCTGCCTGACCTGCTGTGTTCCTCAAGCTCCACATTATATTGACTGGACAATAAACACTGGCTCAGCCAACAACACCCCCATCCCATAAATGAAATTTTAAAATTATTTGATCAGTTTGACACTTTGGTCAGGTACACTCAAGCTGAACCAGCATCCAAACAATTTGCATATGTATATTTCAAATCATTCTGTGGTTTCTCATCATCACACAAGCAACAAGGACTCATATCTCAGGAATTAGCACATGGACTGCAGCGGTTCAAGTAGATCACCACCACCTTCTCAAAAGCAACTAGGGACAGGCAATAAATGCTGGGCCCAAGCAGCGATACTGTACCCACATCCCATGAGTGAATTTTTTTTTAAAAATCATGTGAAAAGAGAAAATTTTTCTTCATATTCATCCATAGTGCATGGGTGTCACTAGTTGCCTTTAAAAAGGTGGTGGTGAGTAGCTTTTTCAAGATATTGTAGTCTATTTGTTTGGCATTGTTTTGACAGAGTACATTAAAGAAATTACTGTAAACTCCTTGCTTTCACCAAGTATTATATGCTTACATGTCTTATTGCCTTACAGCCTTTAAAATGGTGGGAGAGTAAGTATTCATGTTGTGAGGAATTCAGGAGATAGCACTGGATGTATTTCAAATAGTTGGAGTCCAGCAGCAGAGTTATTTGTTCTTGTTACATTTACACTTGTTTTGTCAGGGGAAAGGAAATAAAATGTTTTCTGGCACTGACATTGGTCCCAAGGACAAACTTTGCATAAAATCTCCAAAACTTAACATTTATTAGTACATAACTGAAAACAAGTTGCTTATTCACAAATGACAAGGCATTTGAGACACATGGAGTTGGTCTTCCTGTTGATTGGCCACTACTGTAAACTTTAAGCCTACAAAACAAGATTCCAGAACCGGCAATTTCACCAGTCATCCATTGAACAGGAATCAGTAGCAGAGCTATAATAGGAAAGTCCTCCTATAATCTGCATTCTGGATTAACATCCAAAATCTGGCTCCTTGACCAAGTATCTTCAGAATCACAGGATAACTGCACCCGAGTTTGCCACAAATTTAACAGCAAGCTTTAACAGTGTGCATGCTGACCATTAACAATTTAAATCTAAAATTAAAAATAGGCCCATTGTAACAACAATCCACGTTGTGATTTATTACTGGCATTCACTGTGTTTTAAGATCAGATAGTGCATCTGAACAAAAGTCAGTTTTCAACTAGGAAAGAATGATCTGCATATTGAACCAGCGTTGTTCAATTCATGGCTTAAGAGCCCAGGGTCTACATTTGTGTAAACATGGTGTACAGTAATTACATGGACTTGAGAACAAAGGAACATTTCAAACTTTGCAGATGGCAATAATATGTAAATTGAGGAGAACTGTAGTCATCTTGAGGAAAATAAAGACGAGTGAAATGGGAAAATAAAGAGACCTGCTAGACCTGCTCAGCTTTTACAACAACTTTTGTTTTTGTTCCTCAGCTGGAGTGGTGTGTTCAATTCTGGGCACCACACTTTAGGAAAGTTTGAAAAAGGTCTGGGAGATTATATGAATATTAGAGATGACACACTTCATGTACATCGACAGAAGCTAGAATTGCTCTCAAGGTTCAAACAATTAAAAATCATAGAATTCCTACAGGGCAGAAAAAGGCCTTTCAGCCCATCAAGTCACACTGACCCTCCAAAGAGCACCCCCAACCACATCCCTGTAACCCCACATTTCCCAAGGCTAATTTACCTAATCTACCACTTCCCCCTATGCTGTAACCATTCTGTGACACTGATTTTATGGAGATTCAGTTTTTTTTAAAAACATAGTTCTCTTGGTCACATTTTCATCTAATTCTGAAACCAAAGCTTTCTTAAACACATAGCTTCATTAAAGAACAATTACAACATTATACATCAGGAACGGAAGCAACATATTTCAAATCCAGCTTTTTTTTTTCCAGAAACACAAATTAATACAAAAATTAGGAGTAGGAAAGCTTGATTTTCTGATGAAGGGTCTAGGCCCGAAAGGTCAAGCGTTCCTGCTCCTAATTTTTGTATTTAATTTGTGTTTCTGGGGAAAAAAAAAGCTGGATTTGAAATATGTTGCCTCCATTCCTGATGAGGGTCTAGGCCCAAAACATCAAGCTTTCCTGCTCCTATGACGCTGCTTGGCCTGCTGTGTTCATCCAGCTCTACACCCGGTTATCTCTGATTCTCCAGCATCTGCAGTTCCTATTATCTTTAATACAAAAATTGCTGGCAATACACAGCATTTTCTGTGATCATTTCAGATTTTCAGCAGAGTATTTTGCTTCTGCAACAAATTACTGTGTCATGCCTCATATCTGCCAAGATACAAACACCACATCGCACAGATAATCTTCCAAAAATTTACAGCACAATAATGACATCATCCATGGCAACCATACCACATTTCAAATAATAAGGAGTATCCTTGGTGTTTTGCTTATGTGGCTTGACTTAAACGCCAATGAGATTAAGTCATGAATACAGGCCAATACCAATTTTACATCGTGGCCATCTAGTTTCTAGAAACTAACCTTTATACAAACAAAATGACATTCCTGTAACTAATAAGAATATTTGGATATTTACAGTAAAGCAATATCAAGAAACTAATTTCTTCAACTGTACAAGAGATGGGAATATAAGTTACTGATAAAAAAACTTTGTTTTTAAGTGTTTAAAACTTTGTATGCAATTACATTGCTGATTCACAGCGAAATAAAACGTTGCGTCCCTTTCCATCATCGTGTTTTTGCTCCTTTGTCAGCCCTACTGACCTTCTCCTCATCTTCCACCCCAGCTAACCCTCTTCCAGAAACCCCCACATCTCTTTTCCTTTTACTCCCTTTCCTCCCACGATACCTTCCTTCCCCCCCCCCTTTACCCCTTTCCTTCTCTCCTTCTCTGCCCAAATCCCCCAGGCCTTTCACAATTCCCCCCCATCATGACCACCACCAACCTCCTCCAGGTCACGGGACAATCACGAGGCCTTGTGATGACAGTGTATGATGCGGCGCTATCTGATTGGCCGGAACCTTGTTGAATCGCCAGCCATTGTGAGGCATATGTCGGTGTCAGCCAATCAATGCTCAGAGCGCTACGAGCCTGTCCAATCAGCGAGAGGTGCCCTTATGTAAGCTGGTCGCAACCGCCACAACACATTTAGAAATCAATCCGCGATTGTGGTAAGTGAAGAAAATCTTACATAAATGTTTAAGAGTTTAACTTTGAACGTAACTAAATGTTAGTCGAATATTAATTGGCCATTATTAGAAGGCAGTAAGACTAAAACAGTCTATGCGCAAAAAAATTGAGCACTTTTTTTTATCGGGGAGGGATTATGTTGGGTATTCGCTGTCGCTAGGCTATAAAAACGTGCCCCTAACTGCGTACCGTGTTATTCAGATTGAGCAGTCGTGTGGCGAATTTGGTGAACGTTAGAGAACTGAGCTAACTGTCTAAGGTCAGTATTTGATGGTTTTTGTAATCCACGGCACGCTACCTTTCTGTGCTGTGTTAGTTCCGATAGGCATCTGTCGAAGTTGGGGGTCCGTTCCGTGGATAAACGGGCCCTACCCTAGCATCTGGTAACGGCCGAGAGGCTGTGCCCTCCCCCCCCCCCCCCCCCCCCCAACCGCGGGGCGCAGTCGTTCTCTAACCGCTTCTTTCAATTAGTTCCTTTTGTATTTAATGGTAAATACCTAAATTTGTTGCTTCACTTTCAGTTCACGATGCAGATCTTTGTGAAGACCCTGACTGGCAAGACTATTACCCTCGAAGTTGAGCCCAGTGACACCATTGAGAATGTCAAGGC
>JAHRHZ010000204.1:762845-776158 GCA_024137785.1 Ginglymostoma cirratum | reverse complement strand
CCTCCTGACCAGCAGCGTCTGATCTTTGCTGGCAAGCAGCTGGAAGAAGGGCGCACCCTGTCTGACTACAACATCCAGAAAGAATCTACTCTGCACCTTGTCCTGCGACTGCGTGGTGGACTGTGAAAATTTTTGTTAACTTGCACTTTGTCTTTGCATGATAATTCACTGGTGTATTCATCTTGGTTTTGTAATGAGTAAACTGGACTTAGTACTTGAAGCATTGTAGATAATAAAGTTTTTGGCAATGACAAATGACTTGGCTTGCTACTTTCAGTATTTAGTTAACTAATCAAGGGGAGGGACTTAGCAATAAGAATCTTACTGTATTTAAGTATATATTGCAATAATGGGTTTCTATCAATTCTACACTTACTACAAGTGAATGCACCCCTTAACAGCAGTTTGAGAATCTAGAAAGTGACACTATATTGAATAAGGTGCTTGCAAAAATGTGAAGTTCTAAAGTATAGAAGTGAGGCTAAGCAGCCATAAATGGGAATTGTTTTAATTACTTGATTAGGCTAATTAGTCTCAAGATGCAACTTTGAGTTTCAGTTCCTTAACTTAAAATTTCACATTAAGCAGCAATGTTTGTAGTGCAGATAAATATTTTAATGATGGAAAACCCTAGTATTTGGAGTTTCTAAAGTTGATGGGCTTTGAGGTTTAGGTTGTATGTGAAATACCTTTAACTGACCAGCTCTTGGCAGGATTGATCTAAGTTTTGTTAACTTTGTTTTTCAGTCATCCAAGTTCTTTCAGTAAAACCACAAACTGCATTACTAGCAGGAGAAACTAAGCAAATATATTAAGTTTTGTGTAAAGTGCCTTCTGAAAGGGTAAATTAACTTTTTTAAAAATGTCCCATACTGCTTGAGGCATAAAAAGCAACGTGAAAACCATTTCAAAGTTATGTGCAAGAGTTTAGACATGACCAATACAGTTACTGGATCATTATCCTGGTGTGGTTCAAACTCCTACACTTCAAACATTCTGCCATTAAACTAAGTAATGTCTAGTTTGTACTTTCATCATTAGGAAGAATGCTAGTTGTAATGTAGAGATAATAGCAAAGGTTATACAGTGATCTATAATGTGGAATGTATGTTTGATTACATACTTTTATTTTTGTGAGGTGGACTCTGTGCTGCATCAGTTAACTTTGTACATACTTCAACTCTCTTTGGGTCAAGAATTGTTTCCAATTCATCACTGATGATTTGCCCAATTACCTGTCAATTAAAAAAAATTCAGTTCCTGACATGGAACATTTCAATACAATACGTAAGCCCCCTCTTGCTGCATTCAGAGATGAAAGGTACTGCAGATGCTGGAGAATCCGAGATAACAAGCATGGGGCTGGATGAACTGTGTTCATCCAGCCCCATGCTTGTCATCATGCTGCATTCATCTTGGATTGGGGTTTTTGTTGGGCAGTATCCATCTATAACTTCTGTTTATGGTAAACAAGCATAGCAATCTAAGATTGAGTGCACAGGGGTGACGGTAAGTGTACTGAACACTGTTCAAACATTTAAAAAATATGGAGAGGAGAGATGCTGAAAACATTCTTAACGAATAACTGTGAACTCTGGATGCTGGAAACAAAGGGTCACTGGATTTAAAACACTAACTCTCTTTCCTCTCTCCATATTTGCTGTCAGACCTGATGTGTTGTCCAGCAACAAACAAATTGCTGGAAAATGCACAAGTCTGGCAGCATCCATTGAGAGAAATTGGTTGACATTTTGGTTCCAGTGGCACTCTTTCAGGACTGACGGTAGCTTGGAAAATGTTTGTTTATGCAGAAGATAGGGGTGGGAGGTAAGGAGTAAACAGTAGGTTGGGAGCCCAAGGAGAACTATTGAACAGACAGGAGTGGTTAAAGGTGATCTGAGGGAGTGAATAACCAAAAAAAAAACAGTAGTGACTAGAGATGTGCAGGCTTGGTGGGTTAGCTGTGGCAAATGTGGAGTTACGGGGATAGAGTTGAGATCCCAGTGGTGTGCTCTTCAGAAGGTTGGTATGGACCAGATGGGCTGAATGGCCTCTTTTGTCACTGTAGGGATACTACGATACTGTATTAACCACCTCTCTGAATTGAGGGTGGCATAACACCTCAGTGACTAGCAGCATCAGGGATTTGGTTCTGATTCCGCCCTTAGGCAACTTTGTGGAGTTTGCACATTCTCCCTGGTGCTCTGGTTTCCTCCCACAGTCTAAGGGTGTGTGTGTTAGGATGGATTGGCCGTGTGAAATTGCCTGTAGTGTCCATGGATGTGTAGGTTAGGTGGATTAGCCATGGAAAATTTGCAGAGTTAAGGGGTAAGGTTTGGGTCTGGGTGGGATGCATGTTGGAGAGTCAGTGTGGACTCAATGAGCTGAATGGCCTGCTTCTACGTTATAGGTATTTTATAATTCTAAATTGTTGGAGGGGATTCTGAGGGACAGGATTTACGAGTATTTAGAAAGGCACTGACTGATTAGGCATCGTCAGCATAGCTTTGTGATGAGAAAGTCATAACTTAATTGAGTTTTCATTTTCAAGTGATGAAGACTCAAGGCAGAGTGGTGGAGGTTGCCCATTTGGACTTCAAGATCTTTGACAAGGTTCTGCATGGTAGACTGGTTAGCAAGGTTCATTCATGTGGAATGCAGAGAGAGCTAGCTATATAGAGACAATTGACTTGAATGATAAAAGACAAAGTGGTGTTGGAGGTTTGTTTTTAAGACTAGAAGCTTGTGACCAGTGGTGTGTCACAAGAATTGGTGCTGGATCTATTTATGTTTGTAATTTGTATAAATGATTTGAGTTGAATATAGGAGGTATGGTTAGTAAGTTTGCAAAATGACACAAATTAGCATAGTGGACAGTGAAGAAGGTTATCTTTGTACAATGGGACTTTTATCCGATCAGCAGATTGTTTGAGTTTGGGTAAACGTGAAGAATTGCGTTTTGGTGAAGCAAATCAAGGTGGGTCTTGTACACTTAGTGGTAGGGCCCTGAGGAGGGTTCCCCAATGAAGAGATCTAGAGGGGAGGCCATATTGGATTTAGTGCTTGGCAATGAACCAGGTCAGGTGCCAGATCTCTTGGTGGGAGAGGATTTCAGTGATAGTGATCACAACTCCCTGACCTTGACTATAGTCATGGAGAGGGATAGTAGCAGATGGTATGGGAAAGTATTTAATTGTGGGAGGGGAAATTAAGACACTCTTAGGAAAGAACTATGGAGCACCAATTGGGATCAGATTTTCTCAGGGAAATGCACGGTAGAAATGTGGAGGTTGTTTAGGGAGCAGTTGCTACAAGTACTGGATAAGTTTGTCCCACTGAGGTAAGGAAAGGGTGGTAAGATGAAGGGACCTTGGATGACAAGACATGTTGAACACCGAGACAAGAGGAAGAAAGAAGCTTGAGGAAACATGGATCAGACAGGGTGCTAGAGATCTACAAGGTAGCCAGGAAGGAACTAAAGAATGCGCTTAGGAGAGCAAGAAGTGGGTATGAGAAAACCTTGGCGGATAAATCAAGGAAAACCCCAAGGCATTCTATGCTCATTTGAGGAACAAGAGGATGGCCAGAGTGAGGGTAGGGCCATTTTCTGATGAAGGGTTTAGGCCAGAAACGTCAAGTTTTCCTGCTCCTATGATGCTGCTTGACCTGCTGTGTTCATCCAGCCCCATGCTTGTTATCTTGGATTCTCCAGCATCTGCAGTACCTTTTATCTCTGAGGGTAGGGCCATTTGGGTTAATAGAGGGAACTTGTGTGTGGAGTCAAAGGAGGTAGGGGAGGTCCTTAATGAATACTTTGCTTCAGTATTCACCAGTGAGAGGGACCTTGACGTTTGTAAGGACAGTGTGAAACAGGCTGATACGCTGATGTTAGGAAGGAGGATGTGTTAGAAACTTTGAAAAACATGAGGATAGATAAGTCCCCTTGGCCAGACAGGATATACCCAAGGTTGCTACGGGAAGCGAGGGAAGAGATTGCTGCCCCTTTGGCAATGATCTTTGCGTCCTCACTGTCCACTGGAGTAGTGCCAGAAGATTGGAGGGTGGCGAATGTCATTCACTTGTTCAAGAAAGGGAATAGGGATAATCCTCAAAATTACAGACCAGTCAGTCGTACTTCTGTGGTGGGCAAATTTTTGGAAAGGATCCTGAAAGATAGTATTTATAATTATTTGGAAAAGCAGTTTGATTAGAAATAGTCAGAATGGCTTTGAGACGGGCAGGTCATGCCTCACAAGCCTTATTGAATTCTTTGAGGATGTGACTAAACATCGATGAAGTTAGAGCAGTGGATGTGGTGTATATGGATTTTAGCAAGGCATTCGATAAGGTTCCACATGGTAGGTTCATTCAGAAAGTAAGGAGACATGGGATTTTGGGAAATTTGGCTGCCTGGATACAAAACTGGCTGCCCAATAGAAGGTGGTAGTAGATGGAAAGTATTCAGCCTGGAGCTCGGTGACCAGTGGTGTTCCGCAGGGATCTGTTCTGGAACCTCTGCGCTTTGTGATCTTTATAAATGACTTAGATGAGGAAGTGGAAGGGTAGCTTAGTAAGTTTGCTGATGACGTGAAGGTTGGTGGAGTTGTGGACAGCGTGGAGGGCTGTTGTAGGTCGCAACGGGACATTGACAGGATGCAGAGCTGGGCAAAGAAGCGGCAGGTGGGATTCAACCCAGAAAAGTGTGAAGTGATTCATTTTGGAAGGTTGAATTTGAACGCAGAATAAAGTGTTAATGGCAGGACTCTCGGCAGTGTGGAGGAACAGAGGGATCTTGGGGTCCACGTCCATAAATCCCTCAGAGTTGCTACCCAAGTTGATAGGGTTGTAAAGAAGGCGGCAGGGGAATTGAGTTTAAGAGCTGTGAGGTTATGCTGCAGCTCTATAAAACTCTGGTTAGACCACACTTGGAATATTATGTTCAGCTCTGGTCACCTCATTACAGGAAAGATGTGGAAGCTTTAGAGAGGGTGCAGAGGAGATTTACCAGGATGCTGCCTGGACTGGAGGGCAGATCTTATGGGGAAAGGTTGAGGTAGCTAGGGCTTTTCTCATTAGAGCGGAGAAGGATGAGAGGTGACGATAGAGGTTTACAAGATGATGAGAGGTATAAATAGAGTGGATAGCCAGAGACTTTTTCCCAGGCTGGAAGTGACTATTATGAGGGGGCATAATTTTAAGGTGACTGGAGGAAGGTATGTGGGAGATGTCAGAGGTAGGTTCTTCACACAGAGAGTGGTGGGTGTGTGGACTGCGCTGCCGGCAGTGGTAATGGAGTCTGATACTTTAGAGACTTCTAAATGACTCTTGGATAGGCACATGGAGGATAGTAAAATGCAGGGTAGATTGATCTTAGTAGGATAAGAGGTCGGCACAGCATCGTGGGCCACAGGGCCTGTACTGTTCTATGTTCTTTACATTCTGTGTTAGGTTCATAGTTCCTTGAAGCTGGAGTTGTAGGTAGACAGGGCAGTGAAGAAGGCATTTGGTACGCTTGCCTTTTTTGGTAGTGCATTGTGTGTAGGAGTTAGGATGTCATGTTGCAGCTGTACAGGACACTGGTTAGATCACTTCTAGAATACTGTGTTCCATTCTGGATTCCCTGAATAGGAAAGACGTTGTTAAATTTGAAAGGGTGCAGAAAAGATTTACAAGGATGTCGGCAAGTTAGAGCTGTAGGGAGAGGCTGAATAGTCTGGCGCTGCTTTCCTTGGAGCATCGGAGGCTGAGGGGCTTGACCTAATGTGAGAAGATTCAGAGAAATTGTTTAGAGTGAGAATGAGCTTGACAAGGTGGAAGAGGGTCTTGGTTGATGGGGGACAGCTTGGGCTTTTTTTTCCCAGGTAGAAGCCAAGAGCTGAGACCATCCTGATGGGGGATGGTTGTGTAAAGGGATTGCATAACCATGGTAAAGAGGAGACAGCTGGAGCTCGCAAACTGGAAATTCTGCAGCTGACATAGTGTGTCAGCAGAATTGTGGATATAATTGGGCAGGGATTGGACAAGGGGAGAGAAAAAATCAAGTTAAGGTAGGAAGATGAGTTCTGTGGGGCGGGAGCCAGCAGAAACAATGGATCTGCCTGGACAGTCCTGTTTGTGGATTTTGGGAAGGAGGTAGAAGTGAACTGTCTGGGGTTGGGAGATTGAGTTTGAAGGTAGTTGGGGAGTGGGGGGAAGATCATCAGATGAAATGATGTTAGTGACCATTGTGGACATGGTAGCCTGATGTTCTATGGTGGGTCATGGCCCAGGATGAGATTGGAAGAGATATCTGAGAACTAGCACTCAGCCTCTGCAATGTATAGGTCAGTCCGCCAGACAACAGCAGCATCAGGCTTAATCACAAATTAAGGGGTTGGATCTGAAAGCACGGAGTGTAGTCATTTTTTGGGGAGAAGGTCACCTCAATCTCTCCACCCCCGTGCCCCCAACTGAACGTCATATTCTTGATGAACAGGTTGAGTGCAGATAAAAGGCCAGTGGGAAGGGCCTAGTTAGAGAGACAGTGTTGGAGGTGAGCAAAGGGGTCTGTGGGACAGGGAGAGGACTCTTGCGCAAAGAAATAGGCATGGAGGAAAAGGCAATGGAAGAAGAGTTCAATGTCATGTCATGCCTGAAATTCAATAAGGTGGGTTCACAGAGGTATAAAACTGAGACCTTTGCTGAGGGCCAAACGTTCAGCATCAGACAGCAGAAGGTCAGAGAGGATAGTAGAACATGACAAGTTGGGGTTGGAGACAGGATGGAGTCAGAGGGAAGGGAAGGGGAAGGGAGGAAGGTTCCAGAGGGTCTTGGGTATCTCTGAGTTGTTGCATCTTGTGTTCCTCTATGCCTGAAAGGAAAGGGAAAATTTTCCTGGTACCCTCGGCCCTCTAGATTCGCCAACACCATAGATGACAGGGCCCTCAGCCGGGTCACTTTGTTCAATCTAATCTGGCTTCGCTGCTGATAATATGACCTCCTCTACACTGGGGATACAAAGTGTGTGCGACTGAGCTTCCAGTTGCCTGCCTTCCAGTTGGGGTGGCATGGTGGCTCAGTGGTTAGCACTGCTGCCTCACAGCACCAGGGACCTGGGTTTGATTCCACCCTCGGGTGACTGTCTGTGTGGAGTTTGCACATTCTCCCTGTGTCTGCATGGGTTTCCTCCGGGTGCTCCAGTTTCCCCCCACACTCCAAAGATGTGCAGGCTTTGTGAATTGGCCATATTGTTCAGGGATGTGTAGATTAGGTGGGTTATGGGGGGATGGATCTGGGTTGGATGCTCTGAGTGTTGGTGTGGACTTGCTTGGCTGAAGGGCCTGTTTACACACTGTAGGGATTCTATGAACTTGTTGCCTGGCCAACATCTGTCTCACTTGCTACAGTGCTGTGGTGAAACTCAGTACAAGCTGAGAGTGCTTCATTTTCCACTTGGAAACTCTTATAGCCTTCTGGATTCAGTGTCAAGTTCAACTAGTTTAGGGCTTGAAGCCAATGTCCTTATCACACATTAGGCCTTGTTATCACATGGTCTGCTGTTACAAACTACTCATTGTTCGAAAATAATAGTCTCCATTAGCAGCCGAGATAATAGGAACTGCAGATGCTGGAGAATCCGAGATGACAAGGTATAGAGCTGGATGAGCACAGCAGGCCAAGCAGCATGATGAAGGGTCTAGGCCCAAAACATCAAGCTTTCCTGCTCCTACGATGCTTCTTGGGCTGCAGTGTTCATCCAGCTCTACACCTTGTTATCTCCATTAGCAGCCACTCATTTTACTGGACTGACTATTATCTGCTCTTTTGTCCAACTGTTTTTGTCCCTCTTTTGGCTCAATATCCACCTATTGTTTACTCTTTACCCCTTTGTCATGCCAACTTCTGCATTAAAAAGGAACTGTTAGCTACCATCAGTTCTGAAGGTCATGGGACCCGAAACATTAACCCTGATTTCTCTCCATGGATGCTGCCAGACCTGCTTAGATTTTCCAGCAATTTCTATTTTTGTTTCTGATTCACAGCTTCCACCCTTCTTTTGTTCTTTTTAAATTTAGTGCTTCTCCAGCATACTGTTTTTAATCAATGTGCTCAGACAAGTTACACCTCTTGAATAGGTGGGCTTGGCCTGACCCAAAGCTCCTGCACCATTGGAACTCAATACGAAAGCATCTGCATAGCAAATGAATAGCACAGTTGACATTAGTGATGTTTGAAGCCATGCCTCCAAAGAGAATGAAACCTGAATCCACTACTTTCAATCACTCAGCTATATCCCACAAAACGCTGAGAATTCACCCTAAGGTTATTTGCAAACTGAATTAGACCATCTACATTTTCATTCAAATCATTTGTAGATGTTACAAACAACAGAGGTCCCAGCACCTCTGCAAAATACCATTGGTCATAGACCTTCAGAGGGAAAAAATACCCTCCATGACTACCCTCTGTTTTGTGTGACCAAGCCAATTTTGTATTGAACTTTGCACTTTGGGGCAGCATGGTGGCTCAGTGGTTAGCACTGCTGCCTCACGGCACCAGGGTCCTGGGTTCAATTCCAGAAACTCCACGCATCAAATGTGGGTGACTTCATAGGTGCAGTGTAGACAATGAGGCAAGTTTGGAAAGAGAAATCTTGCTAGGCATTGTGGCAAAATCTGCCCAAAAAGCTTGATGGAACTCAGACAAAAATTCTATAGCTCAGCCAAAATAAACAAAAGAACTGTGAATGCTGGGAAACTCAGCAGGTCTGGCAATATTGTTGGAGAGAAAGCAAAATTAACATTTTGGTTCCAGTGACCCTTCTTCAGCCCTCTGTCTTTATTGAGAGTATCCTTGATTTTATCTCCTAGTATACTATTCACCACCATTTCAACATAACAACAAGACTGCACAAAGTACGAAGCCAGAGGACCGGGAAGCCTTTAGAAACTAGCAGAGGATAATTTTAAAAAGTGGGGTGATGAAATATGAGGTAAATTATATGGTAATGTAAAAGAAGATTGCAAGAGTTTTTTGATAAATACAACAGAAGAGAATGACACGAGTTGCATTCAACAACTGGAAAATGAGGCTAAAGAAGTAATGAGGGGGAACAAAGAAATGGCAGAGGAACTGAATAGGTATTTTGCATTAGTCTTCACGGTGGAAAACACCAGTAGCATACCAGAACTTCAAGAGAGTCCGGGGGTGGGGACAACGGTGAGTGTAGTAGTCACCACTAGGGTGAATGTGGTGGGGAAGGTTGAAAGGTCTGAAGGTGGATAAAATGCCTGGACCAGATGGACTTACACCCAAGAGTTCTGAAGGAGTAGCTGAGGAGATTTTGGTGGCATTGGCGGTGATCTTCCATGAATCACTGGAGTCAAGGAGGGTCCCAGAGGAGTGGAAAATGGCTAATGTAATATCCTTGTTTAAGAAGGAGGGAGTCCAAAGGTGGGAAGCTATAGGCCAGTTAACCTGGTCAGTAAGATTTAAAGTCAATTATTAAGGATGACATTGTGGAATACTTAGAATTGCATGGTAATATAGGGCTGAGTTAGCAGTTTCATCAAGAAGAGGTCAAGCCGGATAAATCTGTTAGAGTTCTTTGAGGAGGTAACAAGCAATTTCAACAAAGGAGATCCAGTGGACAGGATCAGTTTGGCTTTCCAGATAGCCCTTGACAAGGTGCAGCACGGAAAACTGCTAAATAAGATAAGAGCCCATGGTGTTGGGGACAAGATACTGGCATGGACAGAGGATTGGCTGGCTGGCAGATGACAGAGAGTGGGGATAAAGAGGTTTTTTTTTAGGATGGCAGCTGGTGACTGGTGGAATTCCACAGGGTTCAGTGTTGGGACCATAACTATTAATGTTAGACATTAACAATCTAGATAAAGGAACTGAGGGCATTGTTGCTAAGTTTGCAGATGACACAGAGAGAGGTGGAGGGACAGGTAGTGTTGAGGAAGCAGGGAAACTGCAGAAGGACATGGACAGACTAGGAGAGTGAGCAAGGAAGTGGCAGATGGAAAACATGTTGGAAAGAGTGAGGTTACACTCTTTGGTAGGAAGAATAGAGACATAGACAATTTTCTAAATGGGGAAAGGCTGCTGAAATCTGAAGCATAAAGGCACTTAGGAGCCCTAGATCAGGATTCTCTTAAGGTTATCATGTGAGTTCAGGTGGCAGTTAAGAAGGTAACATTCACATTCATTTCAAGAGGACTAGAATACTAGAGCAGAGATGTACTGCTGAGGCTGTATAAGGCTCTGGTTAAATTATACTTGGAATATTGTGAGCAGTTTTGGGCCCCATATCAAAGGAAGGATGTGTTGGCATTGGAGGGGGTCCAGAGGAAGTTTACAAGAACGATACCAGGAATGAAGGGCTTGTCATATGAGGAGCAGTTGAGGAGTCAAGGTCTGTAATTGATGGAGTTTAGAAGGACAAGGGAATATTTCAATGAAACTTGCAGAATACTGAGAGGCCTGGACAGACTGGATGTGGAGATATTCCACAAGTAGAGGAGACTAGGACCTGAGGGTACTGCTTCAGAATGAAGGAACAACCTTTTTAGAACTGAGATGAGTAAGAATTTCTTCAGCCAGAGGGTAGTGACTCTGTAGAACTCATTGCCACAGAGTGCTACGGAAGCCAAATCACTGCGTGTATTTAAGACAGAAAGAGATAGTTTCTTGATTTGTAGGGGGATCAATAGGGGTAAGAAGGCAGAAAAATAGGGTTGAGAAATAGATTAGCCCATGATCGAATAGAGGAGCAGACTCGACAGGCTGAATGGCCTACTTATGCTCTTATCTCTTTTGGTCTTATAATAAGAAACAGGGAGTGGCAGAGGAAAATGATTCAGAGAATCTGAGTAATTATGTCCCTGTTCAACATTGCAGTTCATAGAAAACCATCATTATCAAAATATGGAACAATTTGAAGGACCTTTCTGTTGTAGAATGTAAGCCGCGTGTGTTTTTAGGGCAAAGTTGAGGACCGAGAAAATCATAAATGGGTGTTATTTGGGTTAGTAAACCCCACAGCAAGAAGAACTGGGGTCTCAACCATTTACAAGTTAGATGTTTGACTTTGTGGAAGGGGCTGAGGTTGCTAGATTTGCTCTTGTTTCCAGGGAGCGGAGTCAAGGGGAGGAGCACACGGAGCACGGTGAGTATACAATCTAACTTACCTTGGGGATTCACAGCCTTGTTTCCAGGGAGTGGAGCTGGGGGAGGAGAACACAGAGTAACTAAAACCAAACTGAAAAAATAATGTCACAGGAGTGATGTGGCAATCTGTTCTGAATTTGGCAAAAACTGCAAAGCTAATTAATAATTAATTAGCTAACCTGAGATTAACTAAATAATAAATTAATTAAGTAGAAATGGCTGGGCAGGTGATGTGTTGTAGCTGTACAATGTGGGAGCTGGCTGATTTCATTGCGAACTCCGGTGACCACATCTACAGTAAGAGTTGGTTGCTCGAGGAACTTTGGCTCAGAGTTGATGAGCTGGAATCGGAGCTTCAAACACTGCGGCACATCCAGGAGGGGGAGAAGTACCAGGATGCTTTGTTTCAGGAGGCAGTCACGCCTGGTAGATTAAGTAGCACAAATTCAGTCAGTGATCAGGGACAGTAGGGTGTGATTGCAAGTGAGGCAGGTAGGGGGATCCTGGATTTAGGAACAGGGGAACCTCAACTGTTGACATTGTACAACAGGCTCCCTGTTTGGACAAGGAACAGAGCTATAAAGAGGACGAGCCAGCTGACCATGGCACTATGGCACAGGAGGCCATTCAAGAGGGGGAGCAAAAAGACAAGTGACAGTTGTAGGGGAGTCTATAACTAGGGGAATAAATAACATCTTTTGTAAGCAGGACTGAGAGTAGCGCATGGTGTGTGGCCTGCCCAGTGCCAGGGTGAGGATCATCTCTGACCAGCTTGAAAAGACATTGGAGAGGCAGGGGGAGGATCCAGTTGTTGTGGTCCACATTGGGATAAACAACATAGGCAAGACAAGGAAAGAGAATCTGTTTAGGGATTATCAGGAATTAGGCACTAAATTAAAGAACAAGTCCGCAAGGGTGAAACTCTCTGGCTTGCTGCCCGAGCCAAGTACAAACTGGCATAGGGGCGCAAGAATAAGGGAAATAAACACATAGCTAAAAGACGTGCAGGAAAGTGGGGTTCCTCTTCATGGGGCACTGGCATCAGTATTGGAACAGGAGGGATCTGTTCTGTTGGGACGGTCTCCACCTGAACTGAGCTGGGATCAATGTTCTGGCGAAAAGGATAAATAGGCTGGTCAAAAGGATTTTAAACTAGAAACTGGGGTGTGAAGGGAAGGGTAAAATGCCAAGTATAATGGTCAATGGGAAACAAAGCAGCAGGTTAACATCTGTTGGGGTGGATTCAACTGCATGGAAAAATATGAAAAAATTGAAAAAGAAAGGAGAACTCAGGAGAGGTTATTAAAATCTCCAGCACACAAAAGAGGATAGAGTGTTTGGATAGGGTTAGGAATCAAACTTCAAGAATACTGGATAAACAAATGACAATGAGAGAAGGTGTTGTATCTGAATGCACACAGTTTATGAAATAAGGTTAATGAGCTTCTGGCACAGATTGAAAGTGGCAGGTATGATGTGGTGGGCCTCACGGAGATGTGGCTGCAAGGGGGTCAGGACTGGGAGCTAACTATCCAAGGATAAGCATCCTATTGAAAAAGCAGGCAGGTTGGCGGGGGGTGAGGCTGCCTTATTAGTAAGAAATGAAATTACATCAGTAGCAAGAAATGGTGTAGGGCCACATGGTGTCGAATCTGTGTGGGTAGAGTTGAGGAACCACAAAAGTAAAAACAAAACCATAATGGGAGTCTTGTACAGGTCTCCAAACAGTAGTCAGGACGTGGAGCACGAGATACACCAACAGGCTTTTCTTAACAATAGATTTACCTAGCAGCATTACCTGCGCCTGTCTGTGACCTTCCACCAACTGCATTCTGTTTTAATTTATTTTTCTTCTTTCCTCTTTGTTCCATCATCAAATCACCTGTGGTGCTTTATCAACTATTAAATGACCACCAGGAAATTACCTGTATTTTTCAGTTGATTAATTTACATCCAAAGCCTATTCATAGTGTCTATTCAAAACTACTCGATGAACTTAACTAAATAATGCTGCTACCTTTGTATCTTATAATCTAATTAACTTACTATTAACAACTGTGTTTAAGACTGAAGCATTGCTGACTGTGTTAAGGTCATATTTTGCAACCAAGATAACAAGGTGTGGAGCTGGATGAACACAGCAGGCCGAGCAGCAT